>JARVZY010004471.1:0-29533 GCA_030686995.1 Artemisia argyi | reverse complement strand
GTGTTTTCATATTAAGCTCTTCTCTTAACATGGAATGAATTTCTTTGTTGCAGCTTCTCGTGGATATGGAATGCAACTGAACGGGGTCCTTCATTTTTGTGCTGCAATTGGTTTTTGGATGACTTGAAGCAAGTGTGCAAATGTTTATTCAATAGCTTGGTTTGCTACATGACTTTTGTCTGTTGTTGAAAAATTATGCTTTGCATTTGTGATATTTCTTTTGTTTAAGACTTATTAGAAGGATTTATTTTGTTCCTGGACAAGTCTGTTGTTGAAAAATGATGCTTTGCATTTGTGATGTTTCTTTTGTTTAAGATTTATTAGAAGAAGGCTTTCTTTTGTTCCTGGACTTGGTGCATCAAGTAGTTGGAATTTTGGATGTTTATTTTTATATGCTAACCCTTAAAAGGTGTCGAAATGTTTGAGTTTTTCGTAGTTATTTGATTGAGTAGCTAGTTTTGAGTCAATATTTTATATTTATATATGTTAGAAAGTATAACATTGTGGTCATAAGCTTCCGATTTTATCTCATGACAAGGAATTTCGAACTTCTAAACGAGCTCAATAGAGCAAAAAAAAAAAAAAACTAGTTATTAAACGAGCTTATCGGTCTCGAGCTCATAAACGAGCAACTTGGACTCTAAAATTATAAAGAATAAAAATGATATAAATTTATATATGAGTATCGAGCTCGAGATCGAACCAATTACATATTGATACGCCTGGGCCCAAGCACATGGCCTATTTAGGTCTTAAGGTTTTACCTTACTTTGTCTTATAAATACTCTTGTAATCATTTATTATAATCAATCAAAGTTTAAGATAAACAAATCTCTAGTTCTTCTCTCTATTTTCTTAAGGAGTTCCCACACGCTAAAAATTGTGCCTTATCCCGATACAACCCCTAACCGGGTCGTATCAATTGGTGCTTTCATTGAGAAGGTTTTTGATTATAATTAAAAAAAAAAAAAAAAAAAAAAAAAAAAAAAAAAAATTACTGTTCATCGATCACTATTCACGCGCATTGTTTGTCGGAGTTACTATTCACAAGGGTACTGTTCATCGAAAAAAAATAAAAAGAAAATGTCTATTTTTTTTTCCGAGTTAATGTTCATGGTATCGAGCGGATGTGATCGGGACGCGGAATATGCACTATTTAAGCTTTGTCAAATAAAATATATCTGGTCTTCTTTTCTTCTTAAGGAGCTCGCGCCCGCTTGAAGTGGTGTCTACTATCGATACAACCTTAACGGGTCGTATCAATTGGTGCTTTCATTGAGAGAAGAATGGGTACGGTGGCCGAATACGAGAATGATTTTAAGATTCTTATAAATCAAGTAACGGGGATCTCAGAATTACTTAAATCGATTTATATCTTGGGACTTAAACCGCTTCTACAATGTGCACTCTTAAAGTTAGCGCCTACAACTTTAGGAGAAGCCTATTCCATAGCCGATATAATGGAGACTCGTTTTGAGATAATTGCAGGGAAAAAGCTGAACATTGAAGAGAAAATAGATATTGTTATATCATGGCCAAGTGAAGAAGCTCCATATGTGAGTGTCCTTAGATGCTAATGAAGATATTGGTGTTGTTGAGGTTAGTAGCGCGATAAACGATGTTTTTGATATTGGTGAGAGTAATGTGGAAAGCATGGAAGTTCGTAGTGAGTTTAGCGAATTTTCAAAAATAAAGAAAGTGTGGAAGATGTTGTTGTGAGTGGTGGTGAAGCGTGTAGGGTTGACAAAGAGAGTCGAATATAGTGATATCGCTACTTAAGGATGGAGGTGGTATATCTGATGATAGTATAGATGAAATAAATTTGGGTTTAATAAGGAGTTTGTGATTAAGATGTTGGAGGGTAGAGATGTTTCCGGCGAGAGTTTGGTTGTTTGTTTGAAGTGGGTATATCACGAGAAGAGTCGTGGGGCAGCAAAAGATGGAAGAATGGTGTTGTGTTATGTCCAAGGCAAAGGAATACGAAAGAAGAAAAAGGCGAAGGCTGCAATTCAAAGAAGATTATGGTATCCCGGATTACGCCAATGTTGCAGGAGGACGGACTCACCAAACGACTCAAGAAGTCCAAACGTATGGCATAAAGATTATGTCATATAATCTTATCTTTATTTACGTGTCTTTGTTTAGAACTGTTTTCATGTTTATTTAGGAAAGTCAATTAAAAATGTTTTAAGACAACACCTTGAGGACAAGGTGGTTTTGAAGGAGCGAGGAATCATACACCTGAGCCCGAGCCTATTGCCTATTTAGGTCTTAGGGTTTTACCCTACTTTGTCTTATAAATACTTTTGTAATCATTTATTATAATCAATCAAAGTTTAAGATAAACAAATCTCTAGTTTTTCTCTCTATTTTCTTAAAGAGCTCGCACACGCTAAAAGTGATGCCTTATCCGATACAACCCCTAACCGGGTCGTATCACATATACTTGATCACGAGTTCGAGCCTGGGTAAAAAATATTTTACGAGCTCGAGCAAAGTAAAAAAATAGCGAGCGTAGCTCGATTAACTAAAAACTCGACTCGGCTTGGATCGTTAACACCCCTACTAGCAACACTATGTTGAGGGGTACGGGGGGTTATTGATAGTTTCTCAGGTGGCAATTCCTCTTTAGGTAACTTACATCATTTATGCAGTTTTACGCCATATTTCTTAGTTGGAACCAATAATTCTTGCTTATGTCTTAATAGCTATAAGAAGGGAGTTAAATAGAAGAATTGAGGTGTTTGTAGGTTGTACTCCGATAGTCTCATATGCTTCTTATTTATAGCAAGTAACTAGCAAGGGATGGAAGCAACTAGATGGAATCATATATTTTCATATACAATCTAATTTTTTCTTCTAAAGGTGTAATATCATAAATGTTATATTTGGGTATACTCTATTAAAATGCTTCACTAATTACTAAGAAGATTTTTATAAGTAAAAATAACTACTAAGCATGTGGTAACCAGCTAACATATTGTATGATACATTTTGATTGTTTACTTATTGGCATCCCTAATGAAGATTACAAGTAAAGTGACATTGATGTTAAACTATGGAAAGTAAATAACAACAGATAACATATTAGCATTATCAATTAACATCAACTATATACAAAAATTGTCACTTTTACAAACAGAATATCATTGATGCTAAACTAAATAGTAAATATTATAAATTACAAGTTTACAACAACAGAAGATGTGGTATGCCATATATTTTGATGATACCATATATTTGCTCACAGCGATAATGCAAGAGTTTAATATATAAAGGAACCATCAATGGTTTATAATGTGATGATTCACTATCATACACATATCACAGCACAATAACTCAACAGTTATCGATCAAAACCTATCTATAGCTGGGGACAATGCCATTTAGACATCGTAAAGGATTACTAAAAATTATGTAAGATGCGGCAATAAAAGGCAGATAATCAACCGGTGTTCTGCATTCCAGCAGCAATGCCCTTCATGGTCAAGATAAGTGTGTCCTCCAAACCGGGTGCATATTCACTTGTTGGGTTCAGCTTAACAAATTCATCAGTCGGTTTACTTGGCTCAGGGTCATTTTTGGAGATATGAGGCCTTAATGTCACATGATAGTTTGGATCCCGAATTCGTTTCAGGGTGTAAGCTTGGCATACATTTAAGGTCGTGATGTATGAGTCACGCAGTCTAAGCCTTTGTTTCAAGTAGGGATCACCTTCAAGAAGGTCCTTATGTCCAGCAATCTATGAAACCAAATACACAAGAAAAAATCATGAAGCTTTTAATGGGGTGAAGTAAATGTAACAATTTGAACTCACTTGCCTAAAGAGTTATTCATACCTGAAGAAGAAGATTTCTAGTGTCAACATAGTTTGCACGTAAGGATTCGCCAAATTTTAACAAATCGTTAGAAACGAGTAGTTTGTCATTTAAAGCAGCAATGCCAGGGTCTCCTTTGGCAAACACCATTTCGACCAAGTCAATAGTGACCCTGAAGAAAGGCCATGTTTTGTACATGTCCTGTAGCATCAAAAGACTTGTGGCATCTTTTTCTATGACTTTCTTGAATGCACCTCCAAAACCAAGCCAGACGGGGAGATGAAACCTTGTTTGAGTCCAAGCAAAGATCCACGGAATAGCTCTAAGCGATTCTATGCCTCCGCTTGGCTTCCTTTTGGATGGGCGGCTTCCAATGTTCATCCTCCCATACTCCGTTTCAGGAGTTGCCTTTAAAGATACAATATAAGAACCAAGAAGCATTTATATACCAATCTATAGAAGGATTAAACAGTCAAAAATAAGCAAGGTGAGACTTATTTTTAGGATGATTATACTTACACATCGGAAATACTCAACAAACCGAGGTTCCTGGAAAACAATTGAACGATACTCTTCAGTTGAAAAAGTTGCAAGGTCATCCATAAGTTGACGCCATTCAGGTTTAGGCGAAATAGGAGGATGCATCCCATGTTCAAGTGTAGCTGCACAAAACCTCTGAAGTGTTCTGAAACACAAATGTTCCTCACCAAAAGACTGTTCAATAACCTCACCTTGAATCGTAACTCTAAGTGACCCATGAACAGTTTCAGGTGGTTGGGACAGTATCGCTAGATGGGTAGGCCCACCTCCTCTTCCTACCGTCCCACCACGTCCATGAAACATGGTAAGCTTAACCCCATATTTTTTAGAAACATTTACAAGGTCTTCTTGAGCCTTGTAAAGTTGCCATGCAGCCGACAGTCTTCCCGCGTCTTTCCCTGAATCTGAATATCCAATCATGACTTCTTGCTTACCAGCGATCCTATTTTTGTACCAATCGATTGAGAAAAGACGAGTCATGGCTGCTGGGGCTGCTTCAAGATCAGCAAGTTTTTCAAAAAGTGGGACCACTCTTAACGGTTTTGTTACACGGCATTCCCTCTGAAGAAGCTCAACTGCCAGCACATCAGAAGGTGATGTAGCCATAGAGATTATGTAAGCGCCAAAACAATCAGATGGAAGTTCTGCTAATACATGAAACGTATCTAAAACATCTGCAATTTCCTCAGTTTGAGGGAGATCGGGACCAAAAAGTGGACGTTTCCCTCTTAGTTCTTCTAGAAGCCATTCTTGCCGTTTGTCTTCTGACCATTCACGATATGAACCAATTTCTAGATGTTGTGTTATGGCATCGAGGACATCTGTGTGGCGCTCAGATTCTTGACGTATGTCAAGTCTCACAAGTGACAGCCCGAATGTGGATACTTGTCTCAGGAAATCAAGAAGTGTTCCATCAGCAATCACGCGATCCCCACACATACATAGTGATTGGTAGCATAGCTCAAGAGGTTCCAAGAACTGCAAAGATTTCAAAATTTTAGACTTTGATCCAAGGAATGCAAAATTTGGGAAAAATTGCTTGCTTGTGAGAAAAAGTTAATTTTTGGGTGGCCTTCATACACATTTTCCCAATTATCTACTACACCTGTTCAACATGGGTATAAGAAAACTCTTCTGGTATTTCTGAAAATCCGTGGGCTAATAGATGACGGGCACGTTCGCGTGTATTATATAGCTTGTCTCTCACATCACCAAGAACAACTCGGTATGGTTCAGTGGTAGGAACTTGTTTCCAAAATTCTGAAGAAAAAACCCAGCATTCACACCTCAAATGGTACTTAACAGTAGTAAAAAACGTTGTTAGTATTGATCATCACCTTGGTAGTGTTTTACATCTTTTCTTGCTGATCTATAGATTTCTTCTGCTCGAAGACGAAGTTCATCACTA
The DNA here is from genome assembly GCA_030686995.1 of Artemisia argyi. Classification (NCBI taxonomy): domain Eukaryota; kingdom Viridiplantae; phylum Streptophyta; class Magnoliopsida; order Asterales; family Asteraceae; genus Artemisia; species Artemisia argyi. The sequence continues at coordinate 23,767 of JARVZY010004471.1, read as the reverse complement.
CATCTCCACATGGATAACTAGCAAAAATAAAGCCGAAGTAAATAAAAGCAATCAAAGAGAGTACTTAAACTTTGGTCTTAAGTATATGCATACCTGAAACATTAGATCCTCAATCTCAGAAAAATACATGTTTGCAGCCATCATTCTGGCAAGTAAGCAGACGTCCCTTGTGACCTCAGGAGTTACTCTAGGATTACCTGCATTTCAATAAAATAAAAATAATAAATTAAGTATTGCTAATAAGTAAATGGATAAGATAGATTGAACCGGTTAAAAGTGACACAAAGTGTATTTTTGATTCACACATCATTAATAGGTCATTTTGTATAAGGTCTCATGAAGCATAATCTCTCTTTTTTTCTTTTTTTTTTTTTTTTTTTTTTTTTTTTCTTTTTTTTTTTTCCCGATGCATTTAAACGTATGCATGTAACAGAAAACATACCATCACGATCACCACCCATCCATGAAGAGAATTGTATAATAGGTGCATTGTATGGAACACGTTCATTTATCCCAATGTTCTTAAGAGCTGTGTCAACACGACGCAAAAACTTAGGAACACCTTTCCAAATAGTTTCATAAAAGTAGCTCATTCCAGCCCTCATTTCGTCTTGTGGGGTTGGAGGGGTTCTTCGGATCTCATCCGTGCGGAAAGCAGCGTGAATCTACAAAAATGGAAAAGAACTATAAATAGTCAATCACAGCAATTTCACTAGTTTGACATTAGTACATAAGATCAGACATTTGACTAATAGTCAAACATTGTCTAACTTGGACCATAAATGTCAAACCAAATACTACTACTTTGTATCAAGTTCATGATTTACATGATAATTAAATTTTAAAGAGTTAATGACACATAGAAACTTACAACAAGTATTACATACAGAAAACTAACTGATATTAGCAATGCAAAAGAATATATAAGTATTACTGATTAAGCGAATATGCATCCGATGTTCAAAGTCAATGAATGAGCGGTTAGTACTTACTTCGCGCTGCAAAGCCTCATCAAGTTCCTGTTTATCATCAGGATTGATGTCTTTGGCATATAACTGAGCCAAATATTCCCGAATCCTAAGAAGCACAAAGAAACTTAAAAGTAAGAAAAATGTGCAGGTTGACTTTCCGATCAGGACCAGGTCTGATTTGTATTCTGTACCAACCATTCTATGATGAAGACTTTAAAAAAGCTATCCAAGTTTCTTAAAAGTTATTCAAAGTAATTGGTAAGGCCCCACGTCACAAAACATGGCCAAATATTATTGTCAACCTCTATGTCATTATTTTAACTAGTTACCGGTATATTACCTAAAAACATACCTTACATCACTATCTGATTACTTAAGTTGCGTACGTCAGATACAAGTAAGACTTATCAAAGAACTGGTCCACTCACCTTCCATGCTTTTGAAGCAAAGATCTCCGAACAGCTTGAGTAGGATGAGCAGTGAATACCAAATCAACCATTTGATTCTTCAATGCATCAAAAACCTCTTGAGGTGACTTCTTAAGCTTATTCACAAGTCTCTCAAGAGTTTCTTCGATATCAGATTCAGTTGCTGCCGAAGCTTCGTCAGCAAAATCACCAGTTTTGGCTTTAATCCTTCGACGATTAGCAATTTGAACCTCTTCAGCTAAATTCGCTAAGTTAAGCATGTTACTAAAAGCTTTTGCAATGACAATGGAATCCCCGGCATCTAAACATGTTAGTAAATTTCCAAGTTCATCAAGCTTTTGGGGGTCGTGCTTTCCTTCATACTCGGCAGAAAGCTCATTGCATTCTTGAACCTACATATAACATTGATGAAAAACACACAAACTTCAAATGAGCATTTTTTTTTATTTTTTTTTTGTCTGTGAGAATTGTTACCAGAACACGACCAGAATCACAGATGTGTAGAAACAACAGTTAGCAATTTGGCCATTTTGTTGTAACCACATTCCATTATTGGGGCTTAATTGACATGTATCATTTTACGTAGTATTTAATTTTTTTTTTTTTTTTTTTTTTTTCATTTTTACAGTACCATTATTACGTTTTTAAGGCAAGTCGTGTTAAATTTAGATTTTTCTTCCTAGGTAGAGAATGTCACTGTTTTAGAATGAATTTTTTTCCTGACCATGTAAAAAACAACATCATCTGATCTAAAGACCAGAAAAGCATTATTCTTTTTCCTATAAAGTGTATGTGTTTCACTTTTTTGTGCTTCCATCCAACGCCAACTTCACCAATCCATAAGTATAGTACTAGCCAATCAAGTACCCGAAAGTCATATCAAGCTATGTGAAATACTGAATCCCTTGACAAGCTAACATGCAAGTTAGTGAAACACGCAAGTGGGACATTCAACCTAACAATCCATAACTAGCAAGCGTGTTTCACATTGGTCGTTATATTTTGATCCGTACCAATCTAATCACTAACTCCATTTTCCATCATTTTTTTGCTAACCACACAGACATGAAAACGCAAGACCTGTAATGTGTCATTTTCATCGAGTTCAATGAATAAATTTGTACAATTCAAAGTATGAAACTCCACAATTTTATTTTATGACGTTAGCACAACTAAATTACACGTACGGAGTATTAGAAACATACAATTTTTCTAAGACCCTCCCCATGTAAATCCTGAAGAATATCAAGAAACTTGTCCAAAAGCAAAGCATCATATTCGATAAGTTTATCATCCTCCGAAACTTTGGCTGGAGCTAAAAGCCTCAATTGAGCATCTATTGATGCCAACTGCTCTTCTTTCTTATTATTTGCCATTACACAAACACAATGTATAATCCTAACCAGTTTCTATAATTTCGACAAATAAAAGAAACAAAAAGGAAAGGAAAAGTAACGGATTTTAATGGATTGAACACAAAGTTTTGATAGCTGCCCATAACAATAGGGAGCCATAAAAATAGGATGTTGACTGGTTAAGAAAAAAAAGTATGAAAATCTTAATGTATGATGTTGGAAAAAGATATAATTTGCTCTTTCTATTCTTGAAAATTCAAGTATGATGTTCAACATTTGGTTGATCAAGTCCATGAAACAACCAAAAAGTATCTCAATACAACTCAAGCACCTTATCCACTCTAAATTACAAGCCAAACACTTTTATCATCAGGCAATATCCTTACAAACATGTTATTCAATAGGTTATGTTTGACAATGAGCGTTTTCGAACGTTTAGGAGCGTTTATCCTTTAGCTTCTTTGATTGTATGCTTGTTTGACAGTAAGTTTTTAGCTTTTGGATTTTATTATACACACTTATAATGAATAGCTAATGAAAGAAGCATTTAACGTTTAAGGTTGTATACTTGTTTTACACTACATAGTTACAACTACAACTTATCGCTAAATGTTTTTATAAAAGAAAATGATACAATTAATAGCTAACAAGTAACGCTAGTTTGGCCAAACATAATATGCTAGTGGGAGTTATTGATCACAACTTCAGTTTTGAACTCAAATTTTTGCAAAATATCAGTATGCCAAGTTAGCTCAAAAAGCACACTTTGAATATGAGATCAAAGTTATACACAAAGTATTTCCTTTCATTTGCGAAAAGTTGTTAAAATTCACAACATCAATGTAGAGAGATCAAGTTTAATTGTCAATCTAAACCTTTTGCGGAAGTTCCTTATTCACAATACCAAACACCCCCTAAGTTTGACGAAGATATTATAGTAAATTACATGGATGGTCCTTGTGGTTGGCGTTGACTACACTTATAGTATTTTGACTTTTTTCCCAACCCCTATGGTCCCCAACTCCGAAATTCTTAACTTCCACGGTCCCTTGACCAAACACACATTGTTAATTTTGACTGTTAAAGCCCCCATGTGACTTGCACATGAGGGTACCATTGTCTCTAATCCCTATACCCATTTCTTTTCTTTATGGCCGTTATCGATTTTTTAGTTAATAAGAACAAAAAAAAAATGTTTGCTTTCTCTGTACAAATAAATGTTAACTACACTTTCTATCTCTTTCGCTATAACATTGAAAAGCTGCAAACAACCATTGACATCATCATCATAGAAAAACCTGATTTTATTCCATACACTCCAAAGTCAAAACTAAGATAACATATCAGTCAAACTTACATAAAGTCTACACTGTTCCACAAATCATGTATTTCTAATGTTTCAAATCTGAAAATCCGATTTATGTACTAGTGTAAATGAGCTTGTGTCATACAATACATATTTGTCCTTACCAAAAACATATTGCATAATATGTAAACCACGACATGAGTTGGTGAGGACAATTTCAAAATGCCATGAATTAAGTATTGTATCTTATATGCACAACACTAGGTATATAAGACTTGCATCTCATTTACATCTCCTTTTCTTTAAAAAAAACACACATATTGTATGTAGGGGTGTTCATCGGTTTGATTTTCGGATTCATGGGTTGTACGGTTCGGGTTAATCGGTTTGAAAATTCTAAAAGTTAAAACCAAAACCAAACCAAATCAATTATAAAACAGATAAAACCAAATCATACACCAATTTAGAATTCGGTTTGGTTTCGGTTAAAACCAAGAAAACCAAATTCAAGTAAACTTCTAAATGTCACAAATAAAAACCTAAAAGTTCAAATAAAATTACCAAATGGAACTCGGGTCGAGCTGTCATTCGGGTTGACCCGGCTAGGTTCGGGTCAATTCGGGTCGGGTCAACTCTCCAAAAAACATACCCGAACCCAACCATGTTTAGAACTCGGGTCGGGTCAATTCGGGTTCGGGGTCAACCCGAGTATTTTTACATTGTGAAGTGTTAGTTTAGCCGGGTTAGTCGGGTTCGGGTCAAGTTGAGGCTAAAAAACATACTTGAACCCGACCTTGTTTAGAAGTCGGGTCAATTCGGGTTGACCCGAATATAATTTTTGACCCGATTGACCCGACCCGAATTGACTCGGTTCGGGTCAGCCCAAATGACACCCCTACTTACGGACCAACATTCTGTAGGACCTATTCGTGTCAGATTAAAAGTCAAAGGGCTATAGATGTAAGTCAACAAAACCACAAGGACCATCCATGTAATTAACCCAAGATATTATTCCGTGTCCACCAAGAGAATATCACAAACCCGCATACCCAAACACTCCCACTCACCCCATTTTACCCTTTTTCTATATAAACACAAGACACAGTTTTATCTATCTCATAATAATATTCGTACTCATCCATTTTCATCAAATTCACTAACAAAAAAAATCATGTCAGGACACATCGCACAAGACTGGGAGCCAGTGGTGATCCGTAAAAAAGCTCCAACCTCCGCCGCTCGTAAAGACGAGAAAGCTGTTAACGCCGCTCGTCGTGCCGGTGCTGAGATCGAAACTGTTCGCAAGGGTTCGTGTTTTTCGCTCTTTTTTACACTCTCACGCGCGCGCGTGGGCTTGTTTTATTGTCAGTTTTTAATTTATTTGTTTATTAGGGTTTTGATAGTTCGTACCGATGATTTTGTTTTAGGGATTGCTTAATGTTTGTTTGGATGATGTTTGTAGCTGTGTTTGAGTTAGGGTTTTTGGATGTTTGTGTGTTTGTTTGAGATTATTTAAGCGCTTATGAGCTTATTTGACTCGGCTTTTTTTGCTTATTTGAGGGGACTTATGAGCTTATTGTGACTTAAATATGGAAAATAAGCCAGAAAAACTAAGCTTATGAAATATAAGCCGGGTCAAATGATTTCATAAGCCTAATAGTAAGCTTGAACAAACACCCCCCTAAATTTTGGAAGCTCGTGTTGAGGAAATGGAAAATATGTATGTTTACATGTTTTATTTGTGTTTGTTTAGGTGTTATCTGTGTATTGAGTGTTTTAGCTACGGTTTTGAGCTGGATTTGTAATTTGTTAGATAGACTAGTCTTTACTGTTACACATACACGTGTGTGTTTGTATCATCTGATAATCTGCTTATATGGGATGTTTCACTTGTATTGCAGAAACAAAGATTATGTGTGCTTACATGTTTAATTTGTAGTTCTTTGTTTTTGCTGAGCTTAAAGATGGTATTTTGGTGTTGTTTTTGTTTTTTTATTGGTTTACAGGATTAGACAAATGTACTAGTCTTAGATGTTCCTTGATGGATTTTTCGGTTGGAGTCTGATATTATTAGTTGGATATTGTATATTTAGATGTTTCGTTTGTATATATTTAGGACTTATCATTGAGCTGAATTTTGAGCTTAGGCTTTTGTTTTCACGTATTGTTTTGAATCATTTATGCTTATATACCGGTTAGCTTGATGTAGTCTTGGATGTTTGTTGATGGATTTGTGCCTACGGAATTGGATTTCTTTGTTGGATAATCTACATGTTTTAAGTGTTTATCTATCTGCTCTTTTGATTTAATCTAGTGTTTTAGCTTCTTTACTGTGAGTTATGTAATTGGAAAATACTTGTTTGCCTTGAGTCTCTGAATCACCTCAACAAGTGATCGTTTAATTTTTTAAGAAAGTGCCTGAGACTGTTTTGTCATGCATCAAGTAGTAAATTGTCAGGCTAGGTAAATAGGGAAGCATATTTGACACCAAATTTCAGATATTTGAAATGTGTATTGAAATGTGAGTCGTGGGTTCATTTTATGTGTTTGTTACTTCAAGAGTTTTCATGTTTTGAATCTGATTACTTGTTTTTTAAATTATGTTGAGGTTTTCCTGAAGACAACAGCTCGAAAAATGATGAACAAAATAATTAGTTTAATGAGGCCTGCTAACAATTGGCTACGGTACTCAGTTTACTCATATTTGATTATATACAGTACACATCTTATTCAGAACAAATTGTGAAATTGCCTACATGTTGGTCTATGTGCTAATACCTTTTTCTTAGCTTCTCTATGAAGAAGAGTTGATTTGTGTCTTTTGACATGCATGGCCTTTCAATCTTTTTAAGTGATTTTGTATGCTCAGAAGTTTTACATTTCATTTGGTTTCAATTTATGGATAGCTTATAATTTGGGTTTTGTTTTTCTTTTGCAGCTGCTGCTGGTTCAAACAAGGCCGCCTCTAGCAGCACTTCTCTAAACACTCGAAAGCTTGATGAAGAGACTGAAAATCTCACCCGTGAGTCATCTTAATACCTTACTTCTACTTTCTATCCCTCATTTACATTTGTTGATCGAATACGAATATACTACTGCTTTTAAAATATAAAAAAAAGATGTATAAAAGAAAGTTGTGTTTGTATCATGTTTGCTGGTTATCATCATCTCATCAGTTTGCTCCATTGGCATTACTTGGTCTGTATTGTTTTTTGCATTTATTCTATGCGTCTTATTTTTCTAGTAGATATCGTGTTTGAGGAATTTTCATTCGCACAGATGTTATGCATATGTAATATGCCTATATGTCTGTTTTTCATTCTGTCTGTATTCAAAGGTTTAGTATCATCAGTTATAGGCTTGTGGCTGAATATGTTGTCACTGGTTCAATACACAACTTTTTACTGCAATGAAATGCCAACATAAATAACTTAATAAATTTTAATTTACTTTTTGAACTTCATATTCATGGAAAGAATTTCTTTTGGCTGAAAGAGTTTATTAAATTTTATGATCAGATGAGAAGGTACCAAGTGAATTGAAGAAAGCTATCATGCAGGGGCGTACTGATAAGAAGCTCACACAAGCTCAACTTGCTCAGGTTAGCATCTCGTATCACACTCTTTTCATTTGATTTATGCTTATAAACTGTAGAATCTAATGCTTTTTTTTTTCTTCTAAATGTGCAGATGATTAACGAGAAGCCTCAGATCATTCAGGAGTATGAATCTGGAAAAGCCATACCAAACCAACAGATCATCACCAAACTGGAAAGGGCCCTTGGTGTGAAGTTACGTGGTAAGAAATAGAACAATGACATGTGGCAGCTGCAGCGAGTTCCCGTCTTTTGCAGTGTTGTCATCAATGGAGGTTACTTATCACTAAAAAAAAAAGAAAAAGGAGTGGGGTTGCACAAAAACTTTTGTTTCGCTTGGTTTGGTTTGACCACTTCTTTTATGAACATGCTTCTAATCTCCTTTGTTATTGTCTTCTAAGATTCGGTATTAAGAAGTCTGAGATGCTATGATATGTCTATTATAAATGCTTATTATGTCTATGGTTGTGACCTCTTCTATTTTCGTGTGTTCGATACTTTGATGTTGGTTTGTGCATAAGAAATGTCTCTAATGTGTTGCTGTGTCACATGCATATTTTTAAGATAATTATTTGTCTTGGCCTTGTGACTTGCTACACATATGTTTCCTCCACTCTATTATCGAATGAGATTGGGGAATGATATGCGGAAACGATCAAATATGGTACCATGTAAAAAAAAATTTCCATGTATAATTTGGACAATGCTGTAATCTATAGAACATTTTGCTTACACTGTTTTCAGTTTCCAGTAAGAGAACTATGGGAAGTTATACATTCTATACAAGAAGAGCTTCGTAAAGCTTGTGGTCATGAAAACAGAACAATTACTCATTCTACAAGGGGTTTGTTGATCCCAGTACATAATTAGCAGACAACTTTGAGGAGTTACAATTTTACATCTTCAATCGGACCGGCTAAGTGCGAGTGAAACTGATGTGCAACCTCAAAGCAAAAACGCATAGACAAAAAATACATTTTGTTAACCAAGACTTTCACACCAACAAGAAAACATTCTCAATAACATTTAGAGTTCTCATGTTCAGGCCTATGTACATTACATATAACACAACTTGGGGAATCTTGCAAACAAGTTTCTAAATACTAAGAAAGCACAAAAACAGTACACGGCTACAACACACGCGCGCTCACACACACACCCACATTATGACAATGACTGCCACGAGTTACTATTCACAGGCAAGCTTTGTTCCAAAGCTTGTCAAACAAATGGCAAATGCCTGAAAAGCCGACAACGGCTGCCTATAATCCATAGTGAATGCATCATCACCAACCTTTCCAAACTGAAGCAGAACCGTTTCACCGTCACCTTTCCCTCCTGGCTGACTTGGGTCCATTGTCGCAACTAATTGAAAATTCTTAACAGATGCAACCGTCACCCGCCCATGAAAATTCAAACACCAGCACTGCAAATGTTCATGCCACCTTGGGGCTTTGTTTCTTAATACTGTCTGACCAGCAACAACAGATTTTGATTTCGTTAACTTGGGTTCTGCTTGAGGTTTGTCTAATATAGGGGACCTTAATGAAGATTCCATTCTTCTTGGACCTCGAGATTTTAAGAGGTTGAATTTGTAGGATACTTCACCGATTTCGAAATTGCCTGCGGGCACTTGTGGGCTAATTTGTTTGCTTGTGAAACGTCGTCCAGCCCTGCTGCTTGAGTGTTTTGCACCGTTGTGTGGAGGCTGGCTGTCGTAGATTGTGAATTTGGTTCCCAAAAAATCCGAGCTGTCAATTTATGTTAAGAAGCGAGTTAAATGATGAAATAGAAGCGAGTTAAATGATGAAATATAATATCTTAAAATGGAAGTACCACCCACAAAAACAGAACACCGACTATAGTTGCTAGCACTTAGAGAAAGAAACAGAAAATGAAGATATATAAACACCATCTCTCCCAACAGCCATACCTCAGTTTACCAACATATGCATTGCTTCCTTGAGATAAGTCGTTTGGATCAAGTGATATTGTGTATTCTGTATGAGCACCATGTCTATGTCTACGTGCAGCCAACAGAAACTTCCCTACCTCTGTAAATGCTGCCATAAAGAAATATGCAAAGTTATAAACGCATAGCAGTGACGTTATTAGAGAACTGCTATAGATATCACCACCGTTGATATTTCAAACACAGTGACGAGCACTTTTCCACACAAAATCATTGATCACTGACATAGAAGCTCAAATAAGAAAGCGCATATTTCCTTTGTGGGATGAGCAAAACAACTCTAATACCTCCAAGGCTCAAACTATACACATCGAATCCTATGTTTGGTGATCCGGTGAGGAGCGGACCCAAGCATAAAGTTTGGGGGGGCGGTGCCCTCCACGACTTGTCGAAAAAGTTCAGATTTTAGTGTAAAAAAAAAAATTTTGGACCTTTTTATTAAAGTGCACCCCTCCAAAAAATCAAATTGCCCCCCACCTTGAAGCCAAAAATGTAAAAACCTTAGGTTTTAGTGTAAAAAAAATAAAATTATGACCTTTTTATTAAAGTGCATCACGATTTTATCAAAAAAAAATTTTTTTGCCCCCCCGCCTCGGAAAATCCTGGGTCCGCCACTGGATCAGGTAATATTATATATATTATATTATTCAATGGGTTCATAAACTGAATAATATATTCCAAACAAGGAACATTAATGCACAGACATTAAAATCCAAATAACAATATGTGAATGCCTCGCATACCACCAAGCTAACTATCGCAAAACTTTTTTATGTCATTCAGTAAATGTTGTTTAATTTAGTCCTTCAATTCTAAATCGATCCCATATCAGATTAAAAATTAGAGAAATTGTCATGCCTAAATGGCATGACTAATTTTATGCCTAATCCACTTTAACATATGACAAGTGGAGTATGAGGTTTCTCTCGACTCATGATAGCCTTTGATTATTCCAAGTGTTGTGTTCTAATTGTTAGGCATGCCAATCACTTCTCTAAAAATTAACCCTGAATCTGGCTCATTTTAGTAGTTCATCATCTATACTCAAGTGGGCATCAAGACATTTATCTAATTTCCTCAACACACACACGCAAAAAAAAAAAAAAAAAAAAAAAAAAAAAAAAAAAAAAAAAAAAGCAACCCAATTTGAAAAGAAAGTAGAAAGAACAACCACAATTAGAAGTACTTTGTGGTAAACAATGGTACAAAAAGGAAACTAGCCAAGGGCCATAAAATCAGTTAATGCCAAGTAAGACGGTACATATGCTAATTCAATATTCTCCTTGTATATCACAAGTAACACTACTACTTTCGGCCTACTATTTATCCTCATTGTATACATCAGAACAATAAGAGAAAAACCACTGGTGTTATCCTGTAATGTTGATGTCAAGTTTGTGCTAATGACCATAGGGAAATATTACATAATTACATGTACACACATACAAAATATTTGCTTATGTGCATATACTATTCTACCAGCCATGAAGATGGCCAGTGTTCAGTTTCACTAGTTACGACCCTCCTATTCCTTTGACTTTTCCAGTCCTTCGTCAACTTGGCATCCTTATTTGGAATTGACAAAAAGCAATTCATTAAAGGAACTCTACCGGGCATGTGGTTTTCCTCTCTCCCCTCTATATCGTCTTATTTTGTCTTATATCGTAACCAGAAATTAGTGAAATAAGATCTTGTTGATTCTCTCCTTCCTAAGACGTGACGCACTAATAGATTTCTTAAATGATAGGCGAATACTATCTTAAATTCTTGTTTTCGTATGAATTAAGTTATACTTTCGGCTAACAAACTCGCTAAATAAAGAAACTTCTATGTGTCGTTCTGATATCTCTAGTTCTCTACAATACTGTCACACAAATGGAAGCAAAACTATGAAACAAGTAAACTACCATATTGATTACTTGACTCAACTACCAAACTATACACACGCTACAGATTCTACACATATACATAAGAAATTAAGCAAAATGTTGTACTCACATGGACTAGGAGCAAGGTAAAGGTAAAACATTGAATTCTTCTTGTTTCGCTTTATCAGACACTGAAGTGGAGTATCCCGCGGACCAGGCTGCAACATAACCAAAAGAAAAAAAAAAAAAAAAAAAAAAAAAACTCATTAAACCACCAATTACAACAAAACCTCAACGCTTGATCATTCATCTACAACACCAAATAAACATCAAACATCCAATAGAAATTTCCTTTTCAAACACTTGCACCCTCCTAATCTAAAACCTCAAAAACGTATTACTTTCACATAACAGAAACATCATCACCATTCGAGCAGTAATTAATAAATTATTCAACAGTTATTAGATAAATATTAGGTTAATTGATTAAAAAGGCATCTAACTTTTCCTCCTTACCATTATCGTGTATCAATATACTCTTTTACCCTATTAAATACGTATAACCTCACTACCGTTGTATGTAGAATCTTATGTTGTAGGCTGCCACATCATCATTACCACACAAAATAGTATGATTAGACAAGTTAAGTGTATTAAACAAACAAATACCGTTCATAGCTACTACTAACCGGCTAACTAACTATTAGGCCAATTATATAGGGGGTGTTTGTTTAAGCTTATTTGTGGGCTCATGAGCTTATCTGATTTCGCCTGGATTTTAATAAGCTCAAACTTTTTGGCTTATTTCGAGACTTATGGGCTTATTATATAATAATAAGCTTATTATATCATAATAAGCTTATATAAGCCCATAAGTCTCGAAATAAGCCAAAAAATTTGAGCTTATTAAAAACAAGGCGAAATCAGATCAGCTCGCAAGCCTACAAATAAGCTTAAACAAACACCCCCTTAGTAATTTCTTTTTTACTTTCTGATTAACCCGGGTTTTCCACTCGACATTGCGAGCCAACTAATCCCAAGGCGTCTACCTTTTTGGATTTAATTCTCTCCCCCTTAGCAATAAAAAGCAAAATTACACAACTTAATCAAATAAACAAAAAAATTATAAAATTAGACCTGTTTAAGACAGGAAGGAAAAGTGATCCTGCCACCATTAAACCCAGGAGGCTTAACAATCATTTTAACAACATCTCTCCATTTCTTACACACACATCCACACACAACAACATTCTTCCTCACTGGCCACGTCTCCTCACTTTCCTCAACTCTTTTTAGTATCTCCCCTATCAACTCCGGCAACATATTGCTCCACCTACCTTCATCACTTTCAGCCATGACGTCATCTCTTGATTTGATGACGTCATCGACTTGGTGGTGGTGGTGTTGTGATTTGGATCGAGAGGAGGTGAGTTTGCGGAGTGAGAAGGATGAGCGGAGTGATGACGTCATTGGGATTGGTTTGAGGGAGAAAGATGAAGTGAAATGAAATGAGGTTGTTTGGTTTGGTTTGGGTTGGGTGGGTGAATGTTTTTTAAGGTGACATGTGTGTTAGAGAAGGTGATTGTACTTGATGAGAAGTGATCAAGACCATGATTTATGAGACATATATTACATTATTTTTTTAATTTATTATTATTATTATTATTATTATTTTTTTTTTTTTTTGAACGAATATATTACATTATTCACCCAAAGGATATTTGTTTTTCCAAAAACTAAATTGTTAACGAGCTGTTCGAGATTGACTCGTAAATTACTTGAAATCGACTTGAATTAAACGACTCCAACTATACTTACTAGTCGAGTTCGAGCTCTACAATACTCGACTGATTAAGCTCGCGAGCCTTATCGGGGTTTGACTAAATTACGCTTTTACCCTTTTATATATATGTATTACTTAATTTTCACTAAAATCGAATCAAGCTTGATATGCCGATTCTTCATCGATTTCGAGCTTGACATGTGAAAAGTCAAGTTTCAAGCTCAAGTTTGTGATGATGAGTCGAGCTCGAGCTTGAAATCTAAATCTTGATCGTGCTCGAGTCAAGTTTCAAGCTTGAGATTTAGTATTCGAGTCAAGCTCGAGTTTGACAGTTCTCGACTTGACTCGGCTCGTTTACACCTCTATTGATGTCGGAGGTGAACGGTATATTTGGCGCAACAAGCTCTAGTTGGAGTTGGGCTAAAATTTATATTTTTATAAAAATAGAAGCTGGAGTTTATATTTTTATAAAGTTTTTTGACGAATTAGTTGAAACTGGAGCTTATTATTGTAAAATCTTGTAAGAATACATAAAATTTAAATTCACATATATTTTAAGCTTCAACGTATTAATCCATTAAATTTTGAAAGATTATTAAGTAATTTGATAAACTATAAGCCTTACTCATTTTTAGAAGCTCGTTTTAGTTGGCTTGAGCTTATGGAAGCTTATAGCTTGCAAAAGCTTTAACGAACGGAATTCATTTTAAAAGCTTAAGCACTTATAAGCCTCGTAAAAACTTAAACATAGAAAACTGTAGCTTTTTTTTTTTTTTTTTTTTTTTTTTTTTGAAAGACAAATTTATTGAAAAACTAGCAAGGAGCTAGAAAATTACAAGATTACAGGGCGAGAATTTTTAAGCCGATTTATCCAACTAAAAAAGGCTTTACATCTATATCTACACCAATAGAAATAACGGGATATGATATCCTCAAAAAGAGACGCCTTCGTAGGAAGATTCGAACAAAAAATACTCTTGTTACGAAAGTTCCAAATAGACCACCACATAGTATAGCAAACTCCTTCGATCAACTTTTTGTGTTTAGAGTGGAGACGAAGATTCAAAGGCCACTCTAACCATTCCTCGTACGAAGAAAGCTCCATAAAATTAACATCCCGCCAATTAGAATCTTCTGAAAAACCTCTCTAGCTATATGGCAAGTGAAGAAAACATGACTTGCCAATTCCACCACCATACCACAAATTGGACGTAAAATAGAGTCGATATCCATACCTCGTCTAGAAATATTCAATTTAGTAGGTAAGCAATCCAACCTTATTTTCCAGGCATGAATATTAACTTTAATGGGCACAATATTATTCCATCGAGTCTTGGTCGAAACTTCTGGCAGAAAACGATCATTAATCATCCTTCAAACAAAAGCAATGCAAAACTCTCTTGAGCCCTCTAAAGACCACACCCACATGTCTTGCATGTCAACAAGAACAGTACCCCTCCAAACTTGCCAAGAACTGAAGGAATTGAGTCTGCTCAATACCTCCTCGTGGATTACGACGAAGAGAGTATTCCAAGTTAGCATGAGACATTTTCTCAGTGACGGTAATACTTTTGCATGACTCCAAAGCGTAGATTCTAGGATAAAGGGATTTAAAAGCAGCTTCACCTCTCCACATGTCCTCCCAAAAGGAAGTATCGACCCCGTTACCCATCTTTTTATGAATAAAACCAAACAAATCTGTTCCATGAAACTTGAGTTGCTCCGTCTCGCGAACAATATCCAACCAAATGGACGGATGACTATGTTTAACATTATTCAATTTATCGTCTTCGCCATGGCTGCCTTTAATAAACTTTGCAAATAACGACGATCTTTGAGTGAAAGCACTACACCCACTTGAACAAGAGAGATCTATTCAACGCACATAAACTCTACATGCCTAAACCTCCTTTCTTTTTAGAAGCAAAAACTTTACTCCATTTAAACCAAATCGGTTTCTTGCCATTATGATCTACACCATTGAAGAAATGGCAACGGATAGATTCCATTTTCTAAAGAACCTTCATAGGAACTTTGAACAACGACATGTGATGAATGGGCATTGGACCTAAGACCGACTTTAAAAGCGTTAATTTTCCCCCTATCGATAAAGTCTTCATATTCCACTTAGACAATCGAGCAGCAAGATTATTTAAAATGTCATTCCAAGACTGAATACGAGATATAAGATCACCAACATTCGGCCCTAAATAAGAGAATGGAGCCTTAAGCGTCACACATCTAATCTTAGCCGCTGCCTGATCCACGTTAACATTAGCTACAGAAATCCCCGTTAGCTTTCTTTTATTCATGTTGATACGTAGACCCGAAGCACGATAAAAACATTCTAACACCTGGACAATTGTATCGATGTTCGAATCGCTCCATTGAACCATGAAAACTGCATCATCTGCATAAAAAAAGGTGTGAAAGTTGGAGAGACGTGCCCATTGAGATACCTCTAAACATGCCAGCATCCACCACTCTTTGAATCGAAATATGAAGGCTTTCCATAATCAATATAAACAAGAACGGAGAAAGCGGATCAACCTGAGCTAAAGCTTGTACTAGTTCAAGCTGAAGCATAAGTTTTTAGTTTCAGACGTTTTAGAAAGTAGTTGAAGTTGAATCTAATATATATCAAATGACAAAAAAAGATATGCAAACAAAAATATATGTTATGTTATTTCGAAGGTATTAATGCAATCAACCATTTCAAAAGCTTTTACATTTTTTTCAAAGGCTAGTTCAAGTAACTTGTAGAATAAGAGCTTATAAGATTCAAAAGCTTTTGAAAATTTGATGCCAAATAAAGCTATGTAAGCTAGATTATTTTAAAAACTCAAGCTAGATTATTTTAAAAACTCAAGCTCTTATAAGTTTGTAAAAACTCTCACCAAACACACCTATAAGTTTTAGCTATTAGTTGTAGTTGCAAGATGCGGTGTATAATATTTGGTTTTATAAAAATCTTTGTTAAGTATAATTTACAACTATAAAGTGTAAAAAAAACCCATATGACATTTAACATTATAAACTTTCAATTAGCGTTTCATAATAAATGTTTAAAATTAAATCCAAATATTTAACAGACATATAATCTTTGAAACTAAATATTAAACAGTTTTTCGTTGATAAACATAATTTCTCACAACAGGTAAAGTTGACTGAGAAGATTTTCAACCGATCTTAAACCTAACGGTATCAAAATCGCCTAACAATTAAGACGTTGTTAGATGAAAGTCATGAAAACCCGTTAACGTTGAAATGATATACTTTTATTGAATATTTGTTAATTTTGGACAAATTAAGGTAGTTTACGTATATAGTGAAATTTGTATACTATTCTACGACTATAATACTCCCCCGTCTTAAAATTATAGTCCAAATTTCCCTTTTGAGATGTTTTAAAATAATTGTCTATTTTTTTTTTAAGTAAAAACTAGAGAATATATTAAGGGAATATTCTTTTTGAGTGGTTAAAATTTATAATGGTCATATTTTTATTAAACTTTGTGATTTCTCTCTCATAACAATAATTTTAAGACGAAAGGAGTATATAAGTAGAGTGAGCTAGGAAATTCATTCTTCTTGCCTTTAAATAAGGGCATCATTTTAAGTCGTTGATGTGAACTTCCATTTAATGAGAAAATAAATTGGTAACTAAGACATGCATTATGTCAAGGTCTCGCACACTGTGTCAATGTCAACCTTTAATTTTTTGTTTTTGTTTTTTGTTTTTGTTTTTAAATTCTCCGTATACACTTTATTATTTGTATTTGTCTCGAAATAAAGTGTTTTTTGTTAATTAAGAGGTAATAAATTTGAATCTAATTTGCACATTTGATTCTAGATTTGATGCTTAAATGTCTCAATTTGAATACAATAACACTGTTTGTTTTTTCTATAAAAAAATGTCTGAATGATATAAGTATAAAGCAATTTCATCCTTACGATACATAAAATCATAAATGTTTATAAACATTAAACAGAACAATTGAGGCGTGAAACTAACACGCCGTAACAACATGAAAATAAAAGTGTTAAAACAAAACACTCAAGGACATCATGTCACAATTTGATCTCATAAAATAGTTATATATTGTTGATATATTTTACTTCCATGTTATTAAACATTTGATTGGCCTCAAACTGTCAGATAATATCAACCAAGTAATGGTCAATAAGTCAAACAGCCTAAACCAATACTCCGGTGAGTTTAGTGTTTCCCCGGATCGTTAGATCCCAACGAGATGTGAAATCTGAAATAAAACGACTTCGAGATCAGGTGAATTGAACAGGAAAAGGGTTTAAGTGATTGTACTACTGAAAAAATAAGAGTGAATAGCTTTAATAAGCTATATCAATCAATATGTGAAATCAGATACGTACAAGTGAAAAAGGGACTGAAAACGTAAACGTTTATTAATTATACGTAAACAAAAACAAATTTAACTTATAGTAGGATTTTACAAGCCTTAGGGGCTTAAATGCAAATTAAATAAATTTAAAATATTTATTTTATAATTAAAAACTATTTAATTAATTATTTTTATTTAATAACTATTATTACTTATTTAATAATTAACTAATAATTAGGAAAATGTAAAATAAGTCTAGAAAATTAAAATTAAAATTTATAAAAATCTAAAATATTATAAAACTTATTTTAAAACTAAGATTATATTTTTCACACTATTTATCTAATTATTATTAATTAATTATTATTTAACTAATTATATTGATTTAAATTATTATAAATATTAAAAAGACTTAGATAATTATGAAAAATTTTATATATCTAATTAACCATCATGGGAATCCTAAAAAAATATAAAAACTTTATTTTATGTATTTTTAATCTAATTTACTAATTATTATTCTATTTATTAATTAATATCTAATTAAAATAATTAAATTATGAAAACTAGTAAATGAACAGTATAAATCACAAGAAAATTTCTAAAATTATTTTATGACTTATAGAAGCTAGGAAAAATATAAAATATAGGTGTTACCTTATAAAAATTAATTATGCTATTTAATTCTTATTTATTATTTAATTATTAAATAAACTAATATTAATTCTAAATAACACTAGATGACAAAAGAAAAATCTGGAAAAATTTATAAAATTACTTTAATATATAAGAGATTTAATAAAAATATAAAATAGCAGAAGTGCTTATAAATAAGCTAAAAAGGAAATTAAATAGATAATTTCTATTAAATAGAAGCTATCACTATAATTAAGTTTGTCTTTTTCTGGTTTTTCTTTTATAAAACTAATAAAATACTTAAAATAAGAAACTTTAATAAAGGGAAATAATTTATAGACTCAGAATAAGCACTATGAGTGCTTATTATCCAAACAGTTGACCAAAGTTGACTAGAACAAGAAATAAGCTCAACTGAGCTTGTGTGGGGTCCACAAGGGTGAAACCTAGCTCACCTAAGTTATTTTAGCTTAAATAAGCTAGATTTGCTGATATAAGCTCAATGGATAAGCTAAAAAGCTGAAATAAGCAATTGCTTATATGGTGACTGAGACAGAAATGGGACAGATTTCCAAGCTGATTTAAGGTGGGTCCTAGTGGTGCACAGGTCAAACCAAGGGTCAAGTATTGAACCTGGGTAGGAGGGGGGTTGTAAGAACCAAAATGGAAATATGTGGGACCACTGTGGTGGTCACAATCAACCACCAAAGTGGTGGTGATGATGGTGATGGTCTGTGTAGCAGGGCATCATCTTGCCCTGCAAGTGTGTTCCAGGGGTATTTTGGACAATAAGAAAAAATCACAAAAATATGAAAAACATGGAAATCACAAGTACAGATGGTAGACTAATCACACAACAAATTTCAAACTCTAAATCCAAACACAAAAATTAGATTAATTCATGCCATTTTGGTGAAATTCTGAACATGCATCTTTTGACTTTTACTAATTTTAAGCTAGGTTGACTAAAGTGAGATTCTAGCTTAATTTGCTGATTGATTATGATATGTGAAGCTATAATACAACTAGATTGATCTAATCCAATTACTTTTTAGCTGTTTTGATGGTTTATGGATCTTAAAACATTAACGGCTAACTGTTATGAAGATCAAAAGATTATCTTGACTTTTTTCTAAATTGTCACTTGATTTTATGCTTTCTTAAACCTAATATGACCTTAAGTGATGTGTTTGAAACAAAAGCAACAACAATTACAGAACTAAACCATAAGGAATAGACTGATCCAAACACTCCCTAATCTAACTGATTTGTATAATTTTCAAAGCTAATGATCCATACAATCCATGAAACTGATTCCCAGAGACATAATATATTGTAATAAACTTATATGATCACACCAATACCAACAATTACAACTAAAACTCAGATTTCCATAAAATACTATTTTAAACTGAAAATTTCAATACTAAGCAACCTATGATTTCAATGAACAACTAAGCTATTTCTGTTTATATTATTACTAAACAACTTTAATCTAACATAAATAACACAGAGGTGAGCAAGGATAACCAAGATTATATAAAATAAGCTTTAAATGAGTATGAAGCTTACAAGGTGTGACTGTGAGAACCAAACCAAGAACCAAGATAATTTATCTGACTCCCATGAGTCTCTAAACCATAATCCAAGCTGCTTCCTTTCCAAAGTTACTCTGAATCAGAATCCAAACCAAAATATGGTACAGTTTGACTTTTATTGACCAAGTTGTGATTTGTGAGTTTAAGTAATTAGACTAAGTTTTAAGGTATCTAGAAGCACTTATGAACTTCCTGGGAGCTTATATGAGCTTATTTGATCCTTATGTTCCACTGTAAACAACAACTAAGCTATATGATATTTTTGAGTAAAAAAAGAAAATTTGCAAACTTGAGAATTATACATGAAACTTGAAATTTATTATCACCAAAGATTTAAAACACACTGATAGTCAGGTATTACAACTTAAAAAGCTTAAAGATACAAGGAAACTTGAGAATTAAACTAATCGACATACATTATTTTAAAATTAAACTAGATATCTCACTACATTGCTTCTTTCTTCAATTATATAGATATTTCTGCTTTCCACATGTCCACTGATCAAATCCCACCAATCTTGAGCCATTGATTCAGTCAGAGTAATCCTAGCCGTTTAAACTCCTTTTTGGCGCCAATTCTGGAATAGGTAGCTTGTGGCTGTTTCAGTTCAATTAAAGAACTTTGGAAGATTGTGGAGGTGTAAGGGACATGATTGGAAGGGTTTAGTGGGTTTAGGTTGAAAACAGAGGTGTAGAGGAAGAGGTGAAGTGTTGAGTAGTGGGGAAGCATTAATTGGTGAGTGGGTTGAAATGATGAGGGGTGTGAGGTGTTAGGCCAGCTGAGGGGTTGAGGTTGATGAAAACCATGGTGGTTTTGGGTTGCAGGCTGAGGAGAGGGGGTGAAACAGTGGTGGTGGTATTGGGGAAGACGGTCAACGAGGGGGTTTGACCCCCCCGTTTTATTAAAAGGGTGCGTTGGGTTTGCTTGGTGGGCTGGGTAAAAAGAACAGGCCCAAAAAAATATAAAAGGGGTTGGGTATTGGACTAGGCTTAGTTTGGTTTGGGGTTTATTAATAAAAATGGGGGTCCGGTTGGTTAATAATGAACAACAAGGACCAATTGTGTAATTCGGCCAAAGTTAAGGGACTTGCTGTGACAACTTTTCAAACTTCATCCAAGGGACCATACATGCCATACTTGAATACCCCAAGGACCATAAATGTATATTTTCCATTTTATTATTTCCGGGGACCTTTTCTGCCAATTCCACAAACTCCAGGGACCAAACCTGTAATTTTCTGAATTTTGAAGGGTTTATTTTGTATCATCTCAAAAGTTATCATAAGGACCAATTTTGTCAATTTAGAATAGTATAAGGTTTATTTTTATTATTTTCTTATTTTTAAAACCTTTAGGGACTATTTTTGACATTTTCCAAACTTGAAGGACCAAAGTTGTAAATATGTGATTTTAAACTTTAAAGGACTATTTCTTACAACTTATGAATCCCAAGGACCTTTAATGATATTTGTACAAGTTTTGATTTACCAGGGACTAGTTTTGCCAAATTTTCAAAGTTCAGGGACTGAAACTGTAAATTATGTGAAATGTTTTGTTTTTCATCAGTTTTCAATCCTTTTGCATAAAAACACAATCCAGGGATAATTTTATGTATTTTAAGGCATTCCTGTGTGTTTTTATATGTTTTTGCAGTTTAAATGTAACAGAAATGTTGAGTATTTACACACTCATCAATCCCCCACACTAAATTATTGCTAGTCCCTAGCAATCTATTTGAGAAAAAATTAATGGATTTTTACTCTTTACCAAAAGCCATCACTTCTGGAGTAGCCAGGTGTAAGAACTGTGGCACACCTGATAACCGTGTGATTTTTAGCAAACCACCAGCTGTCAACGGATTTGATTTGTCTTTACCAGAAGCCGTTTGCTTCTGGACTAGCCAACTCTTGATGGAATAGTCAACATCTTGGTGAGCTGATTACCAATTATGGATTTTCTACGGCCTTTACCACAAGCCATAATCTTGCGGGCTAGCCAACTCATTAGCTTTTGAGGATAATGGGGAGTTGAGGAACCATACAATTTTTGGCAAATTGCAAGCCATCAACGGTTTTGAGATGTCTTTACCAAGAGCCGTTTGCTCCTGGACTAGCCAATCCTGTTGTGGGTTAGACATGGAGGATTGATACCATTTATTGCATTTCTAAGTGTGAAAAAACTTTAAATTTTGATCAAATGAGGGTGCTTGATGGAACATGTGTTTGAATTCGTGAGAATCCCCCCCCCCCCCCCACACTTAGAAATGAATATTGCCCTCAATATTCAAAACACCGGGTGTTAAACCGATACTTAGAACGTAAGAAGGAAATATTAATAACCTTTATTTTAGGCTATTTACATACAAACTCACTTTTTTCTTTTGTTTTGAACTTTTTTTTTTTTTTTTCAAGATATATACATATATACAACATGTGGGGCATCTCCCCCACACTAGGGTGGTAGAAAAGAGAAAGAAATCAGAAATATGAGTGAAAACCCATATTGCCACGCTTTTGATTACCGAGTCACTAGCTTGACTCGACCTCGAATTGATTTGTCCATGAGGTAGCTTGTTTTTGATTCCCGAGTCGCTAGCTTGACTCGACCCCGTATTTAATTGTCCTTGGGGAAAGTTTAGAGATCCGGGACAACCATGTTTGGGAAGTCCTCTCCAAAGTAGTGTTTCACACGATGGCCATTTAATTTAAAACATGGACCGTCATTTTGAGATAACTCAACGGTACCATATGGATAAACTTTAGTGATAGTAAATGGACCAGTCCAACGGGTTTTTAATTTACCCGAGAAGATATTTAATCTAGAGTTAAAGAGAAGTACTTGATCACCAACGTTAAAAACGCGGTTCTTTATTTTTGAGTCATGAATTCTCTTTGTTTTTTCTTTATAGATTAAAGAGTTATCGTAAGCCTGATCACGTAGTTCATTTAATTCATTCATTTGAACTTTTCTGTGATCACCCGCAGTTTTGAGGTCAAAGTTGGCATGTTTCAATGCCCAGTAGGCTTTGTGCTCAAGTTCCATCGGTAGATGACATGTCATTCCGTACACAAGCTTGTAAGGTGTACACCCAATGGGTGTTTTATAAGCTGTACGAAAGGCCCATAGTGCGTCATCTAATTTATCCGACCAGGCAGCACGGTTTTCACCAACAGTCCTCTCAAGTATCCTTTTAATACCACGATTTGAAACCTCCACTTGCCCACTTGTTTGTGGGTGATACGCGGTAGAAAGACGGTGGGTTACACCATACTTTTGCATGACTTTGTCAAATTTGTCATTGCAGAAATGCGTACCACGATCACTTATAATAGCACGTGGAGTTCCAAAACGGGCAAAAAGAGATTTCAGGAATTTCACTACAACTCGGGCATCATTTGTGGGTAAAGCTTTTGCTTCAACCCACTTTGATAAATAATCAACTGCCACAAGTATGTACTTGTTTCCTCTGGATGATGGAAATGGCCCCATAAAGTCAATGCCCCAGATATCAAATATTTCACATACTTGAATAGCATTTTGTGGCATCTCATTTCTTTGTGAAATGTTTCCATGACGCTGACAAGCGTCACAGGTTTTAATGAGATCCTGGGCATCTTTATAAATTGTGGGCCAGAAGAATCCAAAATCAAACACCTTTTTGGCGGTGTAATTAGGACTATGATGTCCCCCAGTGGGTCCAGCATGGCAAGCCTTGAGAATTTCAGTGGCTTCCTGTCCATATACACACCGTCGGATGACTTGATCCGCACAGATTTTGAATAAGTAGGGGTCATCCCAGAAGTAATGTTTAACATCCTTAAAGAATTTATTCTTCTGTTGGGTTGACATCCCTTTCACAACAAAGTTACCCGCATGGTAGTTTGCGAAATCGGC
>JARVZY010004470.1:0-29513 GCA_030686995.1 Artemisia argyi | reverse complement strand
TGATATTCATTCTGTAGGTAGATTTATAATATATTTTTTTTGACGTTTATATGCTTGTTTGTTGTGTCGTGTTTTTACTTGACACTATATCAATACATATGTGACGATGATCATACTATTTGATGTTGACATGCATGTGTGTATGTCTCATCTATGGTGTGTAATTGTAGAAATATGTGATAAACAGTATAGGCTTAGATTTACAAATATAAACGGTTAAAAACCGAAATAACTAAAAAACCAAACTGAAACAGGTAATAAACCAAAAAAACCAAATCGCCAAAAACCGAACAATTTTAGTTTTGGGTTTTATAAAAACCAAATATTTCGGTTCGGTTTCGGTTTAAGCCAAAAACCGACCCAAACCGAACCGTGCACATCCCTAGACGTGAGAC
This sequence comes from Artemisia argyi, assembly GCA_030686995.1. Lineage (NCBI taxonomy): Eukaryota > Viridiplantae > Streptophyta > Magnoliopsida > Asterales > Asteraceae > Artemisia > Artemisia argyi. Next base: position 29,118 of record JARVZY010004470.1, on the reverse strand, counting down.
CGCCAATGGGGCCACGAGAGGGTTTCCTGTTCGTTTAGTAGATTAAAGAAAGTTGGAATTAAATGGTTTAAAACTTTAAATGGCTTGGTAGCCCTATGCAAAGTGAATATTGGGTACGTTTGACACATGAGATATGGAGAAATTATACTTGTTTTTTTTTTATTTTTATATAATATGCTTAAAATATAAGTTTTGTTTGACAGAACTTATAAGAATATATATATATATATATATATATATATATATATATATATATATATATATATATATATATATATATATTTCATAATATGTGAAAATCAAATGCTAATTCATGTAACTTATTTATTTATTATTTTTTTTATAATCTTCATTTTCATCTCTATCTCGAGCAACATTCTCTTTTGCCTAACATACCAATATGTATAACTTCATGCTGGTTTTTAGTCATTATTATTATTATTTTTTTTTTTCATAATTAATTTTGTATATACTTATTTATAACTTTTGAACAATGCTTTTAAATTATGTTTTAAGTAGAAGATATGAAAAATTGACCCTTTAATTTAATACTTTAGTTGGAAAACTATTTATAAATCGAACGTTTTTTTTATCCTAAAATTTTAGTACGATAAAACTTTCAATTTATATAAGAGATAGTGAATTGTTGCACATTGCAATAGAGTTGTACAATCCACTATCTCTTATATATGGAGGGTTTTCAATCATTGAATGCATCGCCGGTTTGTACAGTATGTATCACGAGTTGTACGGTTTGATAAAATCAATTTTTGATGTGACGATACAGGGAACACAACCCATGTGACATATCATCATGAACCAAAGTCAGCCAAAAGATGGATTTTGCTTTACGACTTTTGGTCCCTAAACGAGTGACATTGTGGTCATTTCATTGTACTATCTTTTGTCAAAAAATTTAGGGTGGTGATATCCACGCCCTCCCTACTTTTGTTAACCAAGCCCTCCTTATGCTGCCCGCCGATGTACTGTCTGCATAAAAACCTGTACATTTTGACTAAAAAGTAGGTGGACCCCATGGTAGGGAGGGTGTGGTCAACACATCCCAAATTTTAACCCGCAAAGATTCATAAGAAGTCATCGCATGTCGCATTATAAAAGTCAACTTTTAGAAGATTAAAAACGCGTTCTTTTTGTTTATAAAGAACTCTTACGAAAGTGGCAGTCATGCTTCTGAAATCGTCCATACCTCTCAAATCCACCAATAATATCATTCCAACTCATTTCACTTAATTCATACTTTTTTCATACCTCCCAGCATCTTTTTAGTGTCAACCATGCCTTTTTCATACCTCCCAACTTTTTTTTTAATAAATTAAATTAAACAAATATAATTAAAACATAAATATTTCATTACTAATTAAAATAACATTACATAATACTTGGGAAAAAAAATACATAATTAAATCTAAAAATCCGTAGGCCATCTATATGTCTTCGCGTACCCACGTTTTTTGGCAATAATGAAATCTCGCATAACCTGATTGGTTATGTGTTCGTGCGGCTCGTTGTAGAATTTCAGTGATCATAGCCTTTTCTTTAGCATTTGCGATTTGTGTCTGCAGCAACTGTTGGGACAATTGATCCTTTGCACGTTTTTCTGCCATCGCCTCATCTAACGCTAGTGCTTTTATTTCTAAGTCGTTAAGTCTAATTCTTTACCAAAATCCATTTAAAATCCATCAAATCAAACATATAATTTACTCATAATTTCCATTTATTAACAGAATTACATCCTCAATATGGTAACAATTAACCTTTGATACCTCAATTCAATTTCAGTTTTTCTCAAACCCTGGCAAATTACGTCAATTAAAGCAATCACTTTTTTTTTTTTTTTTTTTTTTTTTTTTTTTTTTTTTTTTGTTAACCACAACCCGTGAGGTTGTGTTTAAACATACCTTAATTAAAAATTTTGCATTAAATGAAGTAGTATATTCCATAATTATACACATTTTTTCATTTTTAAACATGAAATGTGATGTTGTTTGACCTATTCGTTTAGTTTGATCATCTTTTACTAAAGACCCACTGACCCTCTCATTTATGCTTTTACCATAAACCCAAATGACATGAAATTTCTATATCTAAATTTTTGGGATATGTTGACCGGACGGGGGTCTAGTCCCGTAGGTCTGCAAACCCCCCTAGTGGTGGGGCCCACATGGTACAATTGTCATTTTTTTTTTTTTTTTTTTTTTTTTTTTTTTGTCATGTCCACTTACTTTTTGTCCAAATTATCAGTCCTTTATTTTTGTCCACAAGTCCTTTTTTTTTTACAAGTCCAAACTAACCAAAAAGTGCACAACCTAACCAAGACCAAAACTGCAAACACAAACAAACACAAAAGCGCACAACTGCAAACACAAACAAAGTAACACAAACTGCAGGCTCGGATAATGGTTCTCGTCATCGCCCAAGACCCCTTTTTTGTCCAAAATGATTCAAGTCCAAACTAACACAAAAGAGAACAACCACAACAAAGTCCAAACTGCAAACACAAACAAACACCACACAAACACAAACTAACACAACTGCAGATTCGTCATCGCCTTATAGGCTCAGATTTTTAGAAGGCTCGGATGTGAAGGTTGCGAAAGTGATAAAAATATCACTCCGCCATACCATTCGGTTTTAAAAACCATTCGTCATCGTCTTTGGTTTTAAAAACCACAATACCACTAGAACAGGAATGTCACAAGCTCAACAGGAATGTTACAAGGTCTGCAGATTCCACAATATCACAAGCTCAACAGTAAGGATTCCACAAACTGCAAAGCTCAACAGCTCAAAAGTAACACCAGAAACAGGCATGTCACAAGCCCAAACAGTAAGGATTCCACAAACTGCAAAGCTCAACAGTAAGATTCCACAAATTGCAGCTTTGGTGGACTATAAACAAAGCTCAATCAACCAACCAGTATACCACATAACCATTACAGCAAACACAACCAAAGAAACTATACCACATAACCACCAACCACATAACCAATTCTGAGCTACACAAGTCTCACAAAAGAAGCAGAGTATCACAAGGTAACCATATTGGAGCAGAGTATCACAAAAGAAGCAGAGTATCACAAAAATTGTACCTTGAAGGTACACCATCCCATTTAGGGAGGGTTTGTTTAAAAAATAGGGGAGGGTCCGGTCAACATTGCCGAAATGTCTAGTTCACAATTCTACACACAAGAGGTACTAATAAGCTTTACGCCTTTTCAATATTACATAAAGATATCAATTGGCTCAGATTATAAGCAGTTTGACATAATAGATATGGCTGCAACTTCAAATGTTGCAAAGTTTTTATTGCCATCCATTTGGAAATGCCACGCCAAAATCATTTTTTTTAAATCATCATTGCCGTATATCGGTTTTTTTTATAAAAAAACCAAGTTTCAAATATCCTTTTAAAACAACAAACTGCTTATAAAGTTTCATCACAAACTGCTTAAGCAGTTTCATTATGCTTATAGCTAGAGCCTGTGGACTGGGGTAGGCCAGAGCAGGTATTCATACCACTCAAAAGGTGGCAGATCAAGGTGTTAACCTACCCACAACCACAGAATCACATAAGAACCAGCACCACATAACCAGTACTATTATCACCACAGTTGTCTCACACACAAATCACATGATAAAGGCCAATGTTGACCGGACCCTCCCCTAAGGTGTTAACCTACACAAACCACATAAGAACAGACAATTAACCATCACAGAACCACCACCACAGAACCCAATTATTTTGAAACCCTAATTTTTTAATAACAATCAAGCACCACAGAACCACCACCACAGAACCACCACCAAATCCCCCAATTAACCATCACAGAACCCCAGAACAACCACCACAAAAAAATTAATTTCTATATCTTTCAATTAACAACTTTTTATTAACTAAATCAACACAGATTGAAAAAACCCCCAAAATTTTTGAAACCCTAATTTTTTTAATAACAATTAAACACCACATAACCACAGAACCACCACCACAGAAACCCACCACCCACAGAACCAGCCACAACGAAACTAATTAATTTTAAAAAATTAGGGTTTTTAAAAAAAAATTGTAGATCTGATAAATTAACTTCTAAATCTTTCAATTAACAACTTTTTATTAACTAAATCAATACAGATTGAAAAAACCCCCAAAATTTTTGAAACCCTAATTTTTTTAATAACAATTAACATCTATAAAATAACAATTAAACACCACAGAACCACCACCACAGAAACCCCCCACCCACAGAACCAGCCACAACGAAACTAATTAATTTTAAAAAATTAGGGTTTTTAAAAAAAATTGTAGATCTGATAAATTAACTTCTAAATCTTTCAATTAACAACTTTTTATTAACTAAATCAATACAGATTGAAAAAACCCCCAAAATTTTTGAAACCCTAATATTTTTAATAACAATTAACATCTATAAAATAACAATTAAACACCACAGAACCACCACCACAGAAACCCCCCACCCACAGAACCAGCCACAACAAAACTAATTAATTTTAAAAAAATTAGGGTTTTAAAAAAAAAAATTGTAGATCTGATAAATTAACATCTATATCAAAGAATTAAGAGTTAGATTACCACAGATCACCCAACACAGATCACCAACAGGGAGAAACCCTAATTAACCCCCCAATCAGGGAGAAACCCCCAACACAGATCACCAACAACATCACCACACACTCACAAACTCTCTCACAAATCACAAACATAAGTGATTTAAGATCTATTACTGATTTTAGATCTAAAAACGTTTTTAGATCTAAAACTAGAGAGAGGAAAAGAGAGCGAAGAGAGAGAGAGAGAGAGTTGTGAGTGTGTGGTGTGTGTGAGACAAAGTGGTGATAATAGTACGTGGGTGTGAGACAGCTGTCCCCCACGTACCTTTTTTTTATTATTATTTTTTTTTGTAAAATTTGTAAAAAAAAAGTTATTTGTTAAAATTTGTAAAAAAAAAATTATTTGTTAAAAAAAATTAATTGTAAAAAAGTTATTTGTTATAAAAAAGTTATTGTAAAAAAAAGTTATTGTTTATAAAAAAAGTTATTGTTTATAAAAAAAAGTATTATAAAAAAAATATATTGTTTATAAAAAAAATATATTGTTTATAAAAAAAAGTATTGTTTATAAAAAAAGTTATTGTTTATAAAAAAAGTATTGTTTATAAAAAAAAATATTGTTTATAAAAAAAAATATTATAAAAAAAATATATTGTTTATAAAAAAAATATATTGTTTATAAAAAAAATATATTGTTTATAAAAAAAGTATTATTTATAAAAAAAATTATTGTAAAAAAAATATATTGTTTATAAAAAAAGTATTGTTTATAAAAAAAAATATTGTGAATTCGTAATGTTTTTTCAGGGGTTCGGTTCTCATGAGCAATTAACGGATTGGGTGCAAAACATAGATCGGGGACTCGGTTTTGTGATTGTTAAAAGAAGAACTAAATCAGAATACGGTATTTTGAACGAAATCAATTATAGGTGTACAAAGGGTGGGATTTATTCACCCGAAGGAACTGGAAAACGGAATACAAGTACCTCTAAAACCGAATGCCCATTCAAATTGGTGGCGAAATATCTTAAAAGAAGATCATGTTGGATTTTGAAAGTGAAGGATGATAGTCATAATCATCCTATGTTAGATTCGCTGCATGGTGTGCCATATGCAATGCGCTTAAATGATGATGAGTTCGAGTTGGTTAAAGAATTGACAGAGTATACCGTACAACCATGTAAAATACTCTCGACAATACAGGGTCGTAATCCGGATAACGTGTCTAGCGTTAGAACTATATATAACGCACAAGTTAAGATCCGGAAAGCCAAAATGGGTAATCTAACTCCAATTCAAGTCCTTTACTCACACCTGCAGCAATCAGGGTACACATATTACGATAGGGTAAGTGCTAATAATGAGCTTGAGGAACTATTATTTGTTCACCCTACGTCGTACGCTTTATGGTGTACGTTCCCTGAAATCATGCTAATAGACTCCACGTACAATACCACACTGTTTAAATTGCCATTTTTGGAAATTGTCGGAGTAACATCAACAAATAAAACATATTCGATGGCGTTTAGTTTTTTAAACAGTGAAAAAGGGCCTAATTTTGAATGGGTATTGCAACGTGTAAAGCTGGTGATAGAGGAAAGGTACTATCTACATGTTATCGTCACCGACAGGGATTTAGCCTTGCTTGGGGCATGCAGAGCAGAATTCCCTGGTGTTCACAAAGTACTATGTCGATGGCATATTTCCCAAAATATACTTATTAATTGCAGAGGTAAATGTGAGTCGAGTGATGAGTACGAGTCCATCAAACACACATGGGATTGGATGGTTAAAGCTCAATCACGCGCCTTATTCGAGCAACATTATCGACGACTACAACAAAAATTGGTCAACAAACCGGGTACTAATTAATTATTAATTTAGTGTTTTTATTATTTAACAAATATGCACCCGATTAACCTTGTATTAATTCATCGTTTTTTCAGATATTGCTCGGTATCTGGATATATAACTGGCTCCGAGAGTACGGGCACATGTTTGTCTCGTGTGTTACCGATGAATATCGAAGCTACGGCCAGTCAACAACGTGTAGAGTTGAGGCTCAGCATGCATTGTTGAAATTATATTTGGGCACAGCACAATCCAACTTAAACACGTTGTTGATTTCGATTGATAAGATTCTTATTTCTCAAAAGAGCGCGATACAAGAGACTTTTAACAGGAGCAAAAATGAGAAAATGAATAAATGTGATATACCAATATTTTCAGAGTTGTGGTATAACATTTCCAAACATGCTTTTACACTCATGCACAAAGAACTCCTTCAAACGAAGTTCGCCGCAGAAGATTGTAACCATCAGTTGCGATCAATTTATGGATTGCCGTGCTTTTGTCAAATGATGGGGTATCGAATTCATGGTAAGTATATTAAAGTCAATATTAATGAATGCTTTCATGGAATGCTTTCACGAAATGGTTTTACATAAGTCACTTTTGATAAATGCAGGTGTGCCCATTCCATTGGAAAGCATTGATATATTTTGGAGAACCCTGTCTGTACCATGGCCCGTTGTCGGTAACCTTGTGCTTGATGATGATGATGATGATACAAGAGAGTTTGAAAATGACGTTCGACAATTCAAGAGTGCTTTTGGCAAAGCGACGTCGTTTGTCAAGAAGAACATGTTGAACAAGTTAAGAGGGATATACCAACCTGAATCTGTGGACACACGTCAACCTGTTGTTCAGGAAAATACCCGTGGACGTCCGAGCGCAAAGAACAAAAAGTCCAAGGCTACAAAAGTTCCGGACTTAAATGAAGTACCAATCGTAGATCACCGAAGAAGTACGAATACAAGATCTACGAAAGTCCCGAACTTGCCGAAAGAGCCTTCAAGACACAGTTCGTACACGGGTGATAGTCCACGGCACAGATTATATGTTGGAGATACTGTGAGCAATGGTTTTATTCGGGCAATTCCACTGATTTACCGTCCATACGTAATAAGTATACGTAATGTTGCGGGTGATGGGAATTGCGGGTTTCGGTGCGTTGCTCACTTTATTTTTCAAAACGAACATAGGTGGGCCGAAGCCAGATATAGGTTGTTGCAAGAGTTAGATTACCATAGGAGTACTTACATAGATATGTGGGGGGAACAAGACTTTAGCTTTCTTTGGAATACAATACACTGGTTCAACGCAGGTGCACCTGACGGTTACTGGATGGTGATGCCAATGACGGGTCTAGTTATCGCTTCAATGCTAAATCGACCGATTGTATTTCTATCCGTGCGTGGTTGGAACACATGTTTTCCGCTTTTTTTCAGGCCAAACAACACACAAGGAATCGACCCCCTTGTGATTGCCCGTGTGGGGGAGAACTCATGTGCTCATTACATTATACCGACGCTAGACCCAACTTTTCCACTTCCGCGTAACCACCCACAATGGAGGGTTTTCCGAGAGCCAATTGCAGAACAATGGATAACTTTATATCAACATCGACTATTGACGTAAATATTATACAGACAAAACATTGTAAATAATTATTGATTTATGTTGTAAATAATTATTGATTTATGTTGTGAATAATTTTACAGACAAAACATTGTAAATGATTATTGATTTATGTTATAAATAACTGTTTGTATTATATAGTAATTGATTAAATATTTATTTATATTAGTAAATAACATTATTGATTGATTATGAAAATTCTTTGGTCAGATGAGCCAAAGAAATCCTTTCTGGTGCCGATGTAATAGAGGATTTATTGTAGAACGGAAATCCTGGCAATATGGTAGTCGTGGGCGACTGTTTTATGCATGTCCTCTTTCAGTGGTAAATAATCATACGTTTGCTTAGTTATGTAAATAATTTGTTTGTTAAAAATACATTTCTTATTATTTCCTTAACATGTAACAGCCAGGTACAAAAGACTATGGGTGTCGATACTTCGCGTGGAAAGATGAATTTGAAGCAGAGCACTTTAGTCAAACCTCTTCTTCAACGCATTGCTCAAACTGCGTTGCTACAAAAAATGAGAACAAGTTGTTGAAGCAAAGAATAAAGGCGCTGGAAATGGAATTAGAAATGACAAGGAATCCTGAGGATCACGCTTGTCAGTCAAGTGCCCGGCTCCATGATCTTTTAACAGAAATGAATAATCTTCATATGTCGTAGATATTGTTGTTTTTAAATAATATGTTAACGTTGACGTTTAATTTTATAATAATAGTTGTTTTTAAATAATTTAAGTTTAGGTGTAAACACTGATCTTGTAATAGTTTATAAATGCAAATGAGTCAACGTTACAATACCTAAACATTACAAACTAAAAAAAAAAAAAAAAAAAAAAAAAAAAAGTACAAAAAGTACAATTTTTTGTACCTTTGAAGGTACACCCTCCCAAATAGGGAGGGTTAGTATAAAAAATAGGGGAGGGTCCGGTCAACAAGGGCCAAATTTTTAGGTACTTTCTATTTTGCCGGCTCTAGGAAATATCCAATAATTCAGTTGCAGCATCCACGAAATTTCTGCATATAAAATTACAAAAGTATGAGCTACAATAACGATGCTCATTTCTATTTTTGTAAACACTTAGCATCAAGTTACATACTCCGTAATACTTAGTTAAAAGATTTCGAATATGGGATCATACTATCATTCAGCTGAATATTGTCAAGAAATCGTGTACCCGTATTATTTTGCCCTCCAACCATTACCAGAAGTGATCACTGTAAACCTCACGAAAGAAAATATCAATTCTTTATGGTATTCTTGCGAAAAAGTATTTGAATTGGAAGTCGAGAGTAAGTATAGCGAGCCTATGGTGTGGGTTGGGATTTACATCTCAATAGCATCGTTATTTTGCGTTCTTGCCATGGCTCTTGATTTGCAGTATGGTTTTCGAAATAGAAAGTTTTGGTTTCCAAATAAATATTTTTCTCTCAATGCTGCTTCTCTCACAGTGATCACAGTCACAATGAAACTGCCGGTGGACTTGAGTAGTCCGATGCCAGGTTGGGTTGATCAAGTAGGCAAGATGGTAAGCTTAGCCTTTATGTGCATTATGATATCAAACATAATGCCTTCTTTGGGGTCTATGGACAACAAGTCACTTCTTGCAAATGTCATAGGTTTGTCCATTCTCATTATCACCATGATTGTGAATATTTTCATTCAGCTTAGAACTGGTGTTATCGAGCACGATGATTTCAGTCTTAATATTTCTAAGTACACGTTCAATTCCCCTCACTTTATGATGATAACATACGTCTATATGATTATGTTGATTTTCTTGCTAATACTTTTGATCTCTTCGGCTATAACAATTCCAACCTCAAAGAAAGTTTTACAATGCAAGTATCAAGCTGCTAGTAAAACAGCTTTAAATGATCAACGTCCACAAGAAAGTCAAATATCCATTGTTGAGAAGCTAAGACAACATGTAAGAAGATATTGGATCATGGCAGAAACCGGAAGCCCTCAATTTGTAATGGCTAGTAACACATTATCCTCTGCATACGGCATAATATGTGTAATTAGTGCAGTCATGTACATATTTGTAGTTGTGCAAGTTACATTTTTTCCATATAGGATAAGATATCAATCAGATTATAAGTGGTCAATGGTTGCCATTGTCGCAACTCAGTCCATTGGAGTGGTGGTGGGTACCGTTGCCCCAATATCTAGATGTTTTACAATCTTGAGCTTCAAATCTTTTGTCAAGTGGGATAGCAACCATTTTGCGGTCTTTAAAATAGAGAAGTATTGGACTCAAATGTTGTGTGAGTGGAAAGAAAGTCATGTAACCTTTCCATCAAGTAGTCGTAGAGCTAGAAATCTTTTTCATCATTTGAAAAACCGAATTCTAAGCTTTTGCATTCGATTTCAGAAGGTAATCGTTGTATCATGCAAAATGTTAGGACTCATCCCCATAGCGGTTATATTCTTTGTCACATATTGTTCATATTCTCTCAAGTCATTGATGACTATGTTGTTTACTCCACCAGTTGCGTCAAGCACTGACACTACATATGAAGACCTTAGCAATTATGTTTTGTTACTTGAAGACAATGTGGTGTTTGGTGAAAAAACACTGAAAGGAATTTCTAATTCTATGAATCGTTTGATCAAGAAGGCCGCGAAGGATCACCAGAAAAATCTTTTGAAACTTCTTGAAAAATCTATCAGATTTGAGGGAGTTGAGAAATTCGATAATGATCAACTTCAGTCTGTACTTTCTGTTGAACTTCATAATAGCTGGAGCTTACCAATAATAACCTTAACATGCATCGCCATTAGTCTCCCAAATATTCATAAGGACATGGTCAATAGCTTGTTTAAAAGTGTTGGCGAAGGTCTTTTCTACACCCATATCGTCGAAGAGAACCTCAATGGTGCTAGTGAATACGTAAATGTTCAAAGGGCAGCTAAGAACTTGTGGCGTGAGGTTGAAGACAAGTGCAAGTGGTTGGAGAACACTTTGGAAAAAAGCACCTATGAAGGGAAAACATCAAGAGAGATTCTTGAGTGGTTTGCTCATACAGCAAAAGCAATTGTGATAGAAGTTAAAGAAAGTACCAATGGAAAACCTGAACCCGCGGAAAACCTTCCTCATAAGTTAATTGTGGCCAATTCGATGTATCGGATTGCACAAACACTCATGGTTACATACCAAAGCAACATTGTAGAAATTAGTGAAGATCGGTTGTTTACCATCATAACTCACATGATTTCAGACATATTTTCTGCTTGCTTCACCAACTTACCACGAGTCATAACAATGAAATGCCATGAGAGTGCAATAGAGAAGCAAGAGGATAGTGTTGTGGGTGCAGCCAAACTTCTTGGTAGGACCACTGAGTTTATAAAAAGACTTGAAAAGCGTGAACTACCGAACATGGATCCTGATAAGATGGCATTTATCGATGAGTGGCGTCATCATTTGAAACAATCAATCCCTTAGAAGTTAGAACTCATTGCTGTTCAGCATATGTCAATGTGATTTCTTCAACTTCATTATCTTAAGGGCATTATAACACAAGTTCTTTTGTGTATGTGTGCGTGTCTATGTAGGCATAGTAAAATTTGTAATCTAATTTGTGTTTCTTTTGCTCCATTTTGAAATGCCATGTAGGTTGATCTGCTCCATGGATGGATGGAGTAGTATTCCTATATAGAATTCGTGTTATTTTCAGTTTATATTAAGAGTTATCTTATTGGTATCGTGACCCACCTTTTATTGTATTTTTATATCTTTCACGCTCTGTGCCCACCCTGTTTATAGTACAACAAAGTTTTCTATCAGTTTTTATTCTGTATTTTCTGTCAGTTTTATAATTTTAACGTATTAAACTTTATATTATCTGTACGGTACTTTTAATTTTATAATATTTTAATATAAACAAAATTATAAAAATAGAATTAAAAAAAAAAAATGAAAAATCCAGGGGTTACAAATAACCTCACCCTTATATTAAGGCTATGTTTGTCACATGTAAGATTATAGAGAGTTTTTTTATTTATTTATTTAATTTTTTTTTTCCAAAAAATAAGTTACTTGAAAAATAATCTTTGTTTGACAGACAGAACTTATAAGAGATTATAAAAAAAATAATCTTCCATTTCTGAAAATACTTCATATAGCATATAAAAATAAACTTTTTTTAAAATCTCCATTTCCAGCAACAGTTACTTTTTGATATTAATGGTATACAACCGGATATCATAACTTATACAGTACTATATGACGGAGAATCTAAAGTAAATAGGAAAAAGATTATTGGCAGGAGACACTGGAAGAAAAGATAGTAATATGTCAAAATATATGACCACCGGAAGAGAACCTAGGAATTTGTCAAAATATCTGGCCAAAATGCAAGAGTTAAATCCTGATCTTATTTGCTACACAGTTATGATTGACAATTATTGTAAATCAGACAACCTTCAGGGTGCTATTCGTCTTTTCAATGAAATGATCAAAAGAGGACTTAAACCAGATACCGTAGCATACACATCTCTTATTAGTGGCTTTTGCTTTCGGGGTTTTGTAGAGGCTCAGGCACTTTACAATGAGATGCTATTGCAGGGGGTCCAACCGGATTCAAGAACTATGTTAGCTCTAAAAAATGTGAAAAGCAAGAATATGCGATTTAAGGGCTAAGGTCTTTCTGCTATCTCTTTATACGCATGACAATTGAGGTACTTGCATATAATTAAGTTATCATCGTATGGGGAACTCTTATTTTTGTAATTACATATTTGACAGATAGAATATATTGTTTGCAAATTTGGGCTGAGGGCGCAGTTAACTTGGAATCATTCAGGTTGAAATACAATGGAAAATGAGCCATTGTTAGTTTACATTGCTTTTGAGCAATTATCATGACTTTTGCTACACTCATTTTCTTTATTAAATAACTTTTATATATATATATATATATATATATATATATATATATATATATATATATATATATATATATATATATATATATATATTATTACAAGCTTGTTGTTTCTTCTTACTGGGTCGACCTACGATAACATGACATTATATTGGCACAGGTAAAAAGACGCAGTAGTGAAAAGTGGTGCTTGGAATATTGAGAACGACTTTGGTTTGGCAGGGGAAGTTGCTAATGAGAGGTAATTGTCTTTTCTTCAGTCTTCACCATCTCTTACATTTAATCATTGAAATCCTATCTTTCTGAATTCTTTTACTTCTGAACACCAAGTTTCAAAGTTTGTTATGTTTTGAGTAGTTAGTACCTGAGAAACTTATTACATTACCTTTATATCCTAGGACTAACCTGAATTTAACATGATATGTAATCCACGGCCACCATGATATGTAACTCACCTGGGTGTTTGAGAAAACCAGTTTTCTTGTAGTTCGAGAAATAAGTTGAAGAAGTTATAAAGCGAAAGGAAGTAGATCTAATTGATGGAAAAGTAGGTTGCTGGAATTCCAACTTCATCTAAATTTGTATAGTTGGAAGATATAAAGGGTGTTTGGTAATGCTGCAAAACTGAGTTTGTGGCATATCCGCATATGTATTATTGAAACTTTATGTTTGAGTTTGGAACACGTGTCTTAACTATATAACCGCTTGAGCCATGGCTTATCCACAGTGTTCAAGACACATTTAAATTTGAAAGCAGGCTAACGTTTGAGTCTGTATGGACACATGTTTTTACATGCTGTAGGTTTTTTTGGGAGTTAAGTAAGAGTAAACCATGGTTTTTCACTAAGTGTTTTTCATTAACGTTTGATTGTGTGATATACTTCTTCAGGTGAACACTTAGCAGGTTCAGTAACAAAGGAAAAGCTTGAGTTAACTGTCGGTAGATATGCTAGAAATGAAATCCTTTTTGAGGAGCCCAACAATTATTGTAGCAATTGATGTATAGCTTTTGGTAACTTGTTAAAGTAATGTAGCATGTTACACTTCTTTGGCAAGTCAATGTATGTAAGTTCTTGTGATCCTGTCCATGGAAGTATATCTTTTGTATATGATTTTTTTTTTTTTTTTTTTTTTTTTTTTTTTTTTTTTTTTTTTTTTAATAATAGATATTTTCATTTAAAAGGCTATTTTGGGATTTACATCAAGGTGGTAGGTAAGCGGGCAACAAGCTGCGCCGCCACCCCTTTCTGAATAGCAAACCCTATTCTACTGAAAACATAATCGTGACCCCTCGGGGCCGATATATTGCTGCGAACAATCTTACGAACCCGATCCAAGAAGCGCACAGCTTCAGGGGCTAAGGAACCAAAAGTGTCAAATGCAAAAGGAACAAACACGTGTTGATTCTCGGAGCAGGCTTTATCTTGTTTGTCCACTTTCTTCGTCTCAGCCTTCATAACAGCTTGCCCCGCCGTAAACCCATTACCCCGAAGATCCACGAGGGGGGACACACCAGTGAGGTCCACACAAGCATGTTTCCCCCCTGCCCATCCAAAAACCAAAACATCAGCGGGCCGCAGGGAGGACCTCCCCTCAGTAGGGTCTGTAAGGAAATTTACGGGAGTTTCCTTTTTCGCCGAAATCCCCGCCCTCCGAAGGACATCAACCAACACATCCCGCACCAAGTCGTGACGGTACTTAAACCCCGGGAGCTCTTTGCAGTGCACCGCATGTTCCCCAAACTTGTCCAAGGCGACCTTATGACACACAGGACAAGGCTCGTCCACTGGGAACAACGGGATCATTAGACGATATTTAAGGATCGCCCTATATTCGATTGGAGACATGTGCTGCCCTAGCCCCTCAATGGGGATGACGGTAAGGAAATCCTGTGTGTGCGGTTGCTGCAGACATTCCATAACAGCCTTCTGGCGCGGGGACAAAACAAAGTCCATTCCCAAATTCTGGGAGATTTTACAGTAGAGGGCACTCGCCAAAGTTTCCTGAGGTTTTGGGGGGGCGGTGTCCTTACTAGTGAAACCGCCGAAATCAAAATCTGGGAGGGACGCATGCAAACGCCCCAACGCCTGCCCATAATCAGGGTCAAGGCTAGAAACTCCGCTGTTACGCAGGATATGATCCTGCAACTCCCATGATTGAACCCTGGAAGCAACAAAAGCATATGAGGAGACATCTTTCGCTGAAAGAAGCCCCAACCCACCATAGCGAAAAGGAAGGGAGGCAACCCGCCATTGAAGGTCACCAAAAAAGGGGCCCCCACAAGTAACGATATCTTCAACAGCACTCCTTAA
The DNA here is from genome assembly GCA_030686995.1 of Artemisia argyi. NCBI lineage: Eukaryota > Viridiplantae > Streptophyta > Magnoliopsida > Asterales > Asteraceae > Artemisia > Artemisia argyi. The sequence goes on along the minus strand of JARVZY010004470.1, from coordinate 13,841 downwards.
CCCATTGTCAAACACATCCACTGCCTCATCAGAACAAGAAGGTTGACAAGTGCGTAACCCAAACAACAACTTAGCAACTCCCATACAAGAGCGTAGAAGGAGAAGCTCACTTTGAGGGTCCCCAAGAAGGGGAAGGCGCTTCATAAGTTCCACTGCACGCCAGGCCCTTTTAACCGCCAGGGCGCTAATAAATCCCTCATCCCTGCTGACAGCCCCACCAAGAAGCTTCACCCCTCTATCCGGCCTCCCAATCTCCCCGGGAAAAAGACCTTGTTGCATCTTTAAGCCATTACAGGAAGACCTTGTTGCATCTTTAAGCCATTATATGAATGGTATTGAAAATACAAATATAAGGGCCTGTTTACTTTTTTGTTATTCCATCTGAATCACTATACCGTGTATATAATATTATTTCTTTTTTGATTTTGGGCCCACCATTTCTTTTATTTCGTCTGTAAGCGTAGAGTGTAAAAGAGGAAGTCCTCCTCATTCAGATGTTCTAACACATGGGGGGACCCACTATCTTTCTAAACATCTTAAAAAAGAAACAGAGCCTAAGTTACCTTCAAGCATTTATACTGAGCTATGGCTTTTTGTGTGTGTATGTGTGTGAAAAGCACTGAGCTATGGCATGTTTAAACCTCTTAAGAATTTGAAAAGCACTGAGCTAATGAGAGGTAATTGCCTAGTGGTAACGTACTTGGTTTTCTCACAAGAGGTCAAGTGTTTAAACCTCGCCAGGTGTGTACATTTGGGTGAGGGCGCGTAAATCTAAGCTCGCCCTCTCCGGGTAATTTGAATAGGGAAAAAATCTCATACGTTTACTGTTTAGAATTGGATTGCTTTTTCCCCATTTCAATATTTATTTTAAATTCTAATAGTTGAACGAAGTACCCACGATGGTAGCCATTTTGGTTGGAGACATGGAGCGTAAAGCGAATATCATATGTTCAAATCACGTTAATTAAATCAATTAAGTGATTTTCCTCCCTCATATTAAACGTGCGACTGCCGGTGAGGCCACGAGAAGGGTTTCCCGTTCTTATGATATTTATTTATTTTTTAAGAAGCACTTTTCACTTTTCATTTTTTTCTTATTTGTTTGACACATTTTATTTATTTATATATTTTTTATGTAAGTGATTCTTTTTACTTCTCACTTCTACAAAAATTCAGACATAAACTTTCACTTTTTCAAAAATTTATGCATAAACTTGCACTTCTTCTCATTTCTTCAACACAAACTCTATTTATATCTCTCCTTTTATCACACCCACCTCTCACCACCACCGAATCTAAAAAACAAACGCTCTTCTTCTTTGAAGATGAAGACTTTAGATGTATCTCTTCTTCTGCAGACATAGTTTGCAGATGAAGACATAAAATATCTGAAAAAATAAACGACACTTAAGTGCACTATTATTTCTAACTTCATGCTAGACTTTAGAAATATTAGCCGTCGTTAGAAAAACTATTTATTGAAGTAAAATGTTAAACATAGGCTTAAGGGTTATGTTTAACTTTTGAGGAAATTCCCAAAAATAGGCCAAAACTTTTTGCTTATTTCAAGACTTGGTCACAAAATGACCGCTTTTCCTATTTTGGTCACGGTCGACTGCCCAACTGCTCGATTCCACAAATTTATTGACACGTGTCTGCTCGATTGCTTGACTTTGACTGCTCGACTCCATCCAAATTTTGACACATGTCATTCTATTGTACTTTTTCTAAGAGAAAGTACAAAAGGAATGACACGTGTCAAAATTTAGATAAAGTCGAGCAGTTAAACGTGACTAAAATGAGAAAAAGAGTCATTTTGTGACCAAGTCTTGGAATAAGCAAAAAGTTTTGCCTTATTTTGAGAATTTCCTCTTAACTTTTTTGGACATGCATCATGTTCTTATACCAAAAATATAATACCTAGTCCTACAAATAACTATCCTCAACCAACTTAATATACAACAAAAAATGCATACATTTTCTCTTAACTTCAACCCTTTAAGACAATGGATATCAAATTCCTTTATTAAATGAATTTTTTCTGTCCCAAAAAATAATATAATAAAAAATTAATTCTAAAAAAGAGATCAACGGATTGTTGCAACTTGCGATAGAGTCACCACATATGCGGCAAAGTCAGTCAATAGACATGATTTTGCTTCAGTGCATTGTGGCCCCTAAACGAGTAGTAATAATTATTTGACATTTCATTGTATTATCTTTGTCCAAAATTTGAACCCACTTGCGTTATAGAAATCAACTTTTAGAAGATTAAAAATGCTTTCTTTTTTGTTTATAAAGAACTCTTAGAAACTATTGGAAACCTTAAAGAGCTTTAAAATGTTTTTTTTCTTTTCTTTTTTTTTTAAGTCGTTAAGTTACTTTTAAATTACCAATGGGCTTGTGGTCCACTGGGCATGTCTTATTCAGTTAAGCGTGCCTAGTGGAGAGTAGTACCGGTTTGGGTGACCAAATCGGGAAGTCCTCCCTTGTGGACCACTGCCCTGTCGGTACGATTTCAAAGTCCTTCAATGAAGGTTTCAACCCACAAGGGTTCGAATCTGGAGAAGGCAGGGTTTACTTCAATTTAAGTGTCGTGCCTTCGGGCGGCTTAAGTTGAAGATTTTCCCCCATCGGGTTTCAAATTGGACTTGGATTTCCCAAATGAAAGTCAATTTTCAAAAAAAAAAAAAAGTTACTTTTAAATTTGTTGTAGCGTTGATTCAATAATAATGATAATGTCAGTAGTAGCCATTTTATTTGAATCAAGATGTTTAAGTTTAACTCCTATGGATATTATAACTCGCTATTGTAGATCATTAGTCTGTGTATTTAAGTCCTGAGATTGTAAGGCTTGTAGCAATGGACCGGAAAATATTTGGTCGAATATTTCTTGACCGATGCGAACATCGGTCACATGACTTTTTATGCACCACAGATTTGTGGATCAGGTCAGTCAACGCGTGTTGACATGTCGGTGGTAATTATTAAGTTATGAGCTACCTCTCTCCTTTAATTTGTGGAGTTTTACACCCAAATACCTTCATATACTGTAATAAAATTAGAAGTTACGCAATGTCTATTTATAATTTTATATAAGAAAAGACAGGTGTGACATAAAGACGGACAATGGCGGCAGTTGTTTTTGGTTTATCTTTTTGAGTTAACTACATTTTTGGTAATGTGTATTACATTTTCAGTCCAACTTTTTAAAAAGTATGATTTTGATCCAAATAAAAACACTCGTTACGGTTTGGTCTAAATTACTAACTATGTCCTTTCATATATTTTAATAAAAAGGTTATCTTTCAAATTAAAACGGCCACCACCACCATCTCCACCTCCGACAAACACTTTTTTTTTTTTTTTTTTTTTTTTTTTTTTTTTTTTTTTTTTTTTTTTAAGATCCACGTCGTCGGAATATTGGGTTCATTATCGAGTTTTTGGTTTATGTTCAGATCTCGCGGCGGTGGTGTGGTTTCGGTGGTGGTTATGTATTTTGGTCAATGGTTCTTGTTTGTTATAGATTAGGATTATAATCATTATAAAGGTGTTCTTATATGTAAAAATAAAATGATGTTTGGATTGGTAAAAAGGAAAGTAGAGAGTTTGGGTTGTTGAGTTTATTGATGATGTAGAACATCTTAATAGACCGAGCAGATTTGGTGTTGCTAAATGTTAATTTTTTTTTAAAGATGCCTTTATTAAAATTGCAATACTAACGGTCACAAAACAAAAGAATACAACAACAACGATAAAAGGCGAAAAAGTCTAAGTCCAACAAACAACTTAAACAACACACCAAGAGACGACACTCAATCCATCTGCCAAAAAACCAAATAAACTGATCGAGATACACCTTCGTTGGCCAACTTATCAGCATCATTGTTACGTTCTCGTTTAATATGCGTAACCAATCTATTATAACTCACAGCTAGGAAAGCATCAATTTTGTAAAAGTGATGAAGCAACCTCCATGGCCTTTCATCTGGACGATTAACCCAAGACACCACATTTAGAGAATCACTTTCAACAGCTATATTAACGGACCTCAAATCCTCCTTCTCTTTAATCATATTGCATGCTTTTTTAATGGCCATCACCTCAACAACATTTGAATCCAAAACATCCATCGGTATTGAAAAAATAGCCAAAACAACCCCCTTTGAGTTTCGTAACAAACCAGTAATACTAGCTAAACCCGGCTTACCCATAGCTGACCCATCAACGTTAAATTTTAAATGAGATGGAGCACACCAATTAAGAAGGTTTTCATACTTGTGATGAGAATGGCTCATTGAAATCGAGAACATATCTACATAGAAATCTAACAGCGAAGACGAGCATGATGGAAATAAAGCTTTAATCCAACATCCTATCTTGAATTTCACAAGGTTTAAAATATGTGAGGGTGATATTTCCTTATTAGAAAACGCAGATTTATTTCTTGCCTCCCAAATATGCCATAAGACCAAGAAAAATGACATTCCCCATAATTCTTTACACTTTGAATAATTAGCCATATCCATCGACCAAACAAACAGGTCTATCAAAGTTCGGGGAATCGTCCACTTAAAATCTCACCCATCTACTAACGAGCACCAAATAAAAAGAGATGTCTTACAATGAACAAATAGATGGTCAATAGATTTCGGATTAGAGTTACATAGCGGGCAGCTACGTTGATATTCAGAGATGAATCCAAATTTGAAGAGTAGGTCGCGAGTTGGGAGTGTTGCTAAATGTTAATGGTTATAAAGATGTGAACACAACAAAAGGATATGTTGAAAGTATGGTAATTAATGTAGAATTAGAAATAATAATAGTAATAATATTAAATGAAAAGGGAAAAAAGAAAAATTGAAGATGAGGGCATATTATTCATTTCTCAACATCAAGACATGGTATTTTAGTTATTTCACATCATTTAACTGAACTCACAGTTATCGAAAAATTGGACCAAAGTGTTTCATTTGAAACATAAAAAAATTGGACTGAAAATGAGATAACGGGTAAACCACAAGGACCAAAATAGTTCACTCTTTCTTTAAGTAATTGTTTTGTGCGAGTCCCAGGGGGCATGTCGTTTACTTTATTGTGATACATTAATAGTCAATGGAGTGCATCATCTTGGCAATTTCTGATGTAACTATCATTACATCTATACCATATATGATGACTTATCTATTAAATAGTTGCTCACTTTCTCAATTTTTGTAAACAGCAAGTTGCATCAAATTAACAACACATCACTTGACCAAATTTAAATTCAAATATGAGTTTACCAGATTATGTACCTGATGTTGCTCCTGGGAACTGTAGAATTATAGCAGATAAGGTAGTATTTTACCTATCCCAACCAGAATACCAGACCTTGCACTACATATGTTCTATTGTGGATGATTGGGGAGTTCAAGACAAGTATAGTGAACCGATGGTGTGGATTGGGATCTACATTGCAGTAGCATCATCAGTTTGCATCCTTGCTATGGTGGCTGATCTGTGGCATGGTTTTCGAAATAAAAAATTATGGTTTCCATGTAGATATTTTTCACTCAACGCCGCATCTATCACAGTGATAACTGTCACCATGAAACTACCTGTGGATATAAGCAGTGAGATGCCAAGTTACCAGGACCAAGCAGCTAAGCTAGGAAGTTTGGCTTTCATGTGCACTATGATGGCTAACCTAATGCCTTCTTTGGCATCTATGGATAACAAAACACTTCTTGCAAATGTCATAGGTTTGTCTATTCTGGTTATCACCATGATTGCGAATATTATTGTTGATATAAATACGGGTGTTATCAGTCATGAAAAATTCAACTTCTTAAGTAGCTATAGTTCCTTTTTTGACTGTGTTATGGTCACATACATTTATATGGCAATGATCCTCCTATTACTCATAATAATGATTTCTTCATCTCTAACAATTCCAACATCAAAGGAAATTTTAGAAGCCAAATATCAAGTCACAAGCAAAGCCTCTTTAACTGACCAAAGTCTACAACAAATCCAAATGTCTATCGTTGAGAAACTTAGACAACATGTGAGACGGTATTGGGTCATGGCAGAAACCGGTAGCCCTCAATTTGTCATGGCAAGTAATCCGTTATCCACTGCTTCTGGTGTAATTTGTGTAATTGTTCTAGTCATGAACATGCTTGTGGTGCTAGAAGTTCCGTTCGGATACCATGGAAAAGAAAAAGTATATAGATCAGCGTACAAGTGGTCCATGCTTTTCATTATCATAACACAGTCCATAGGGGTCGTAGTGGGTACAATTGCTCCTATATTTAGATGTTTTTCGGTTTTGAGCTTTAATTTGGTCACTAAATCGAATAGGAATCCATTGAAGGTTTTTAAAGTAGAGAAGTATTGGACCCAAAAGTTGTATGAGTGGAAACAAAGTCATATACCTTTTTTGTCAATCAGACGTAAATCAAGAACTCTTGTCTATATTCCAAGCGGTAACATTCTAAACTTTTGCATTATATTGCAAAAGGCAACTGTCATAGCGTGCAAAGTAATATGGCTCATCCCAATACTCGTATTATATTGTTGGAACTCGGTTGAGGAAAGGCTGTTTACTCCATCGATTGTCTCAACTACTGACGATCCAATTGAAGACCTTAGAAATTATGTTTTACAAATTTACGATGAGATGGAGCTTGCCGAAAGAACACTGAAGGGTATTTCAAACTCCATGAATCCCTTCATCTTAAAGGCTGAGAAGGACCAAAACAACAATCTTTTGGAGCTTCTAGAGAAATCTACTGGATTCGAGGGAGTAGAGAGATTTGACACCAATCAAGTTGAACCTCTGCTTTTTGTTGGACTGGTTAACAGTTGGAGCTTGCCAATAATAACCTTAACATGCATCGCTGTTGCGCTGCTCCCAAATATTTGTAAGGACCAAATCGATAGGTTGTTAGAGAGTGTTGGTGATGGTCTTTCGTACTCCCATCTCGTTGAAGAAAGCCTCAATACTTCAAGTGAATATGTGAATATCCGTAAGACCACTATGACCTTATGGCATAAGGTTGAATGGAACCGCACATGGTTGGAGAATGCTCTATCAAAAGCTGCTTTTGAAAGGAAAACTGCAACGGAGATTCTTAAATGGTTTGCTAACAAAGCCGAAGAAATTGTGATAGAAATCAACAAAAGTTCGAACGGAAAAATGGTGGAGAAGCCCCCTAAGGAGTTAATTGCTGCGAATTCAATGTACCGAATTGCACAAACAATCTTACTCAGAGACCAAAGCAACACAGAACCGCTTAGCAAAAAGCAATTGTTTGCCCTTTTAAATGGCATGATTGCAGACATATTTTCTGCTTGCTTCACCAACTTACCGAGGGTTATTGTAATGAAATGTCAAGAAAGTGTGATAGGGAAAAGAGAGGCAAGTGTCAAGGTTGCAGCAAGGCTTCTTGGGAACACTACAAAGATAATAGAAAGACTAGAGAAACTTGAACTGCCAAGCATGGATCCTGATAAGATGGCATATATCGACCAGTGGTGTATTTATTTGAGGCAGTCAATCCCTTAAGGTAATTTCCAGATTCCAGCTATATTATATAACATAAAGAAGAGTCTAACATGCATTGCATATTTGCACTTGATGTATATCTAGTTTTTCTTGCTTGTTTATATCTATGTTTGGTCTAACTTATTATTCTCTTGCACCTCTCTAGCTATAAGGTGATGTAGGTCGAGGAATTCATCCGCTTCATGGTTCGTTTATCATAAAGCATCTTCGGAACGATCTTTCATGCACTGAGAACTTGCATTCAAATTGTTTGTTTTTTAGTAGTTTATTTTTCAAAGGTCCTGTGAAACAAAATCCCAAGTGTCGCTGGTACATATGTGGTGTCGCTTAGCGTATTTTGAGTTTATTGTATTGAATTATATATATCTTGTTTTTCGTTAAACACTTACGGAGTATTAAACATGAAACACTAAGTTAAAGTGTGGCTTTTACTCGCTTGATGTTACTGAATCGTAATCATAAGCATGTCTGGCCTTCATGAATTAGTTCATCGTAAAAGACTAACATTGTAGGATATAATATAATTAGTAAAACTGACACAAATACTATCTTATATTATTTGAAGTTTTGAACTGATACTATTTGGTTTTGTGATATTTTAGTTGACAAATTTTGTCGAGCCGCTTGTGAATATGTCTCAAGATTCATTCCACAAAGCTAAGCTACCTTATGATATAATTTTACAAAGCTAAGTTACACTATAATATAATTTTTTTTAGGAAAGGGATCCTTTGGAAAAAAAGGTAGTTTTTGTTAATAGGGAAAGCTTTATAACACAAGTCGTTACCACCAACATCTACCCTGTCATCAGCGTCATCTAAAACCGTCACCACCACCCTCGATTTTTGGAAACCCCGACGGTAGCTACCAGAAGAACTAGACCAAGTCAAACTCTCCCCAATTCCCATCGAGATCTAATCGGGGTGCGATGCTCTCCCAGACCCGCCTGTTTTTTTCACAGATACCGTTTCACGGTTTTCATTATATTTACACCATTAGCAATATGACTTTGTGCAATAACTTGAATTGATAAAGTATTAATAATAAATTGCGCACTAGCCTTAATAAGTCTTCGACGATACTATTAAACATAAATAATGATAACGTACACCGTCACATATGGCAACTTTTATTAAAAATATGACAATAAACAAATTTCTATAGTCACAATTTAAAAAAAAAAAAAAAAAAAAAAACTCATATATTAGAGAAACATGTTCCTGTTACGTAAATTCAAAAATAATACAAGATGATTATAGACACATATGTACATGTAAACGTATATTTTGGATTGGGCGGGGAAGTTATGCCCCGCTTCCCGCTTTGAACCTGTGTAAAATTCCCGTTTAGGCCTCAAACCCGCCCCATAACTCTGTTAGCATGCCCCGCCCCGCCCCGCCCCAGTTAATTCTGGTTTCGGGTTTTACGGGGTTCTTGTTCTTTTGCCATCTCTATACTCTTATGCGTATGTGAAGTATAAACTAATCAAAGTATGAGTCAAATTAGAGATGACGTTATCACGTCTTTACAAATATAAAAGGCCAAAGTATATAACTATATATTAGTACTCAAAGTAAGTCAAACGAGTTATCCGTACCTAAAGTATCGGAGGTATAGCATGGTACCCCATAGTCCCATACTAGTAAACCTGGTCTTTAGTATCTGACTCGGTTAACTCGTTAACTACGTTAGTTTATTAGAGCTAATCACAGGATTATTATAATACAATAAAAATAGAATTCCAACGTAACTTTTCTTACAAACAACATGTAGATGACGTGAACATTTCATGTGTCGTCATGAGATGTTATGAACCATTAATAAACACGTGGAGTTACAAATCTTTTTTTCCTAGAATGGGCAAGAACCATATATTGAAAACAAATCGATTTTTGAACATGTTTGCACTAGAAAATCCGAACTTGGTGCTAAAACTAGTACCAGATCACATGTACTCGGTTTCGGGAGAGGTATTTTAATTTTTGGCCGGGAAAATAATGATACCACCCAAACTACGCCAATTCATTAAGGTATGAGTCCCGAGCTCAACTCTATTTGCGTTTGGTACCCATTCTTGAGAATCAACTATCACTATGAAAGTGATAGTTGGTGTTTGTTTAGGGTGCCTGGGCCCACAACTATGACTATGAAAGTCCATTATTTTTCATACTTCATATATGGCTAGAGAGTGAGGAATGAAACTTTCATAGTTGAGTACTATCAAACTCATACCCATTGCCATCCTCCCAGCGTACCAAACGCACCCTTAGAATACAATTATTCCGTTAATATAACTAACATTGTTAATTATTTAATTGAGTTAGGGTATTAAAGTGACCAGATTTATTACTCGGTAGAATGGAGTATCATGTTATATCTCCAATACTTTTCGTTACTAGAAAATCACATGACTAGCTGTGACTAGCTCTAACTTATAGTTCTGCCGTTAACATTAAATAACGGAATTAATGATTTAACTGAGTCAGAGTACAAAAGTGATCAAGTTTATTAGTATGAATTACCGTGCTATACCTTCAATGCATTAAGATATACTAGATAAACCCACTTAAGATAGTTTGGGGTATATAATTTGGCCAATATAAAACATGAAAGAAAGACAGAAAGACGGCGGGCACTGATTCGAGGTCTTCTTAACAAAACAAATTTAACGAAAAATAAAAGAATCAAAACAAAGCACGTAAAGACAAACAAAACAAGACGGCACTTTAATAGTAAAGATGGAAACCAAGTCATGCATGTTAATGAACGAAATGTAACATACGCATCATTTATATCTTTTGGTTCATAACGAGACCGACTTCGACCATCAAATCTCTTCTCTTTTATGTAAAAAAAGGTAAAATAAAATGAAATGACATCTTGTTAATGATTGTAACCTATACAATAAATAATTACAACTTTCATAAAAAAGTTGTCTGGCCGGTTAAATTTCATATCATTGTGTAGCCGGTCACATGCTAAACAAAACACAAAGTACAAGATATTTCTGACTTCTCAACTACAAGAAAACTTGCTACAGTAGTATCCAAATGTCTTTTAATTAATTAATAACAAGATAATTTGGGACTCTTCCTTTTATTTTCATCGTAAAATGAAAGAAAAATTGTCTGAAAATACATTGAATTTGACACTTTTCACTTTTGTATGCATTAAACATTTTTTTTTTCTTATTATATGCACAAACTTTTTTAATCATCTTATTGTAACAATATTACGGGTGTGTTATGACGTGGCAATACTTAATCACATTAATTATGGTGTAATTAATAGAATAAAAACCCGTAATATTGTTACAATAGAATGATTAAGAAAGTTTGTGCATACAATAGAAAAAAAAGTTCAATGCATACAAAAATAACAAGTTCAATTCAATATATTTTTAGACAATTTTCCCTAAAATGAAATATTCCTATTCGAGTGGTGTTTTGTTTTTGTCTTTGTTTTTGTTTTTGTTTTTTTTTTTTTTTTTTTTTTTTTTTTTTTAAGGCAGGCCGTGAGACACTCAATTTTCACTAAAGAAATTTTTGTCTTACTCAATTGTATCGAATAACAAAATTAGCAAAGAACCAAGAAATTAGACTGCTACATGTGACATGTAACTTGTTAAGTTATTATATCAAAGTCATGTTTTACTTTTCTAATGTTAACATAATTTTAATCGTACTAATCTTAGCATTGTCGTCCACTTCCTTTGAATAGTCAAAGTAAGTATCATCCATCGAGTAAATCCCATATCCATTGAATTGGACTAACTGGATATAAATAAACGTGATACGTAGTACTTTATAAAAGAGTTGATTGCCTTCTGTTTCTTAAACAAACAGTTTCAGTTTAGCTAGGCACTACTTGGCTAAAAAACTCCCAACATGTCCTCACCTCATTTCTCATCTGCCGATTGTCACAATATACTTGACAGTCTAATCGCTTGTAACAAAATGTCTTGTGCTGAACTCAACGGAATTGAAGAGAACTTCATGCAAGGTCTATGTTACTCTATAGATAATATTGAAGCTCACGAAGAGTATAGCAAGCCTATGGTGTTGATTGGGATCTATATTGCGATAGCATCATTGTTTTGCATAGTCGCCATGGTGGCAGATTTGTTTCATGGTTTCCAAAAGAGAAAAATATGGTTTCCATGTAAATTTTTCTCTCTAAATGCTGCTTCTATCACAGTGATAGCTGTCGCAATGAAGCTACCTGTGGATCTAAGTAGTCCAATGCCAGGTGCTCTTGACCAAGCAACCAAGCTAGGAAGCATGGCCTTCATGTGCACAATGATGGCTAACTTAATGCCATCACTCGCCTCAATGGACAACAAGTCACTTTTTGCAAATTTCATGGGTTTGGTTATTCTTGTTATCACTATGATTGTGAATATTTGCATTGAGATTAATACTGGTGTCATCGGTCACAAATATAAGAGTTATCTATTTGCAGAGGTGGCGTGCACGTATGTAGGTGTGATGCTCTTGTTACTAATTATATTGACTTCTTCAGTTATAGCAATTCCACCCTTAAAACAGATCCTGGAAATGAAGTATCGAGTCCTAAGCAAAACGACTTTAAATGATCAACATGCAACTCTTGAGAACCTAAGACAGTATGTAAGAAAATACTGGGTCATGGTTGAAACGAGTAGCCCACAATTTGTGATGGCTCATAATCCGCTGTCGTTTGCTTGTGGCATAATTTGTGTATTTACAGCAGTCCTCAACTTATCTGTCTTGTTGACTATTCTAGGACATAGTGCATATCTGGATTGTGCGTCAGATTATGAGTGGTCAATGCTTGCCGTACATATAACACAGTTCACTGGAGTTGTGGTTGGTAGCATTACCCCATTACTTAGATGTAATACGGTGTTAAGCTTCAAATTGTTCACTAAATCAGATGGAAACTATTTGACGAACTTTAAAGTAGAAGATTATTGGATCCAGATGTTGAGTGAATGGAAAGAAATTCAAATACCTTTTCTGTCAAGTCGTCGCAGATCAAGAACTCTAGTCCATAAGCTAAAAAGCCTCCTGCTAAACCTTTGCATTGGATTTCAAACGATAATTGTGGTATCATGCAAAATGATACGACTCATTCAGTTGCCACTTGTAATATTTGCAGTCTATTGTACTTCTTGTTTGAAGTCATTGAAGGAAATGTTGTATACTAGCTCCATTGTGTCAAAAAGTCATGAGACAAAAGAAGATCTTCATATGTACATTTTGCAGCTAGAAGACGAGATGAGGCTTGCTGAAAAAACACTGAAAGGCATTTCAAAATCTATGGATCACCTGATTCAAAAGGCTGAGAGGGAAGAAAATAATAATCTCTTGAAGTTTCTTGAAAAATCTATTGCATTCAACGGAGTAGCAAACTTTGACATCGATCAAGTTCAACCTTTGATATTCTTCAAACTTCCTAACAGCTGGAGCTTACCAATAGTAACCTTAACATGCATTGCTGTTGTTCTACCAAACATTCATAAGGACATAGTGAATAGTTTGTTCAAGTATGTTGGTGAAGGTCTTGTGTACACTCGTCTCATAGAAGAAAACCTGAATAGTGCTAGTGAATATGTAAACATTCAAAAGACGACTATGAGCTTGTGGCGTGGGGTTGAAGACAGCCGGAAGTGGCTGGAAACCACACTGGAAAGAAGTACTTATAACGGAAAAACATCATGGGAAATCATTGAATGGTTTTCTGATAGAGCAAAAGAAATTGTGATGGAAAACATAAGCAGAACCGATGGAGAACTTGTGGAGAACTTGTCAAATAAGTTGATTGCTGCCAATTCAATGTATCGTATTTCACAAACGTTGTTGTTAAGCTACAAAAGTAGCATCAAAACACATAGAGAAGAGGAGTTGTTTAGCTTATTACATGGCATGATTGCGGACATAATGGTTGCTTGCTTCACCAACATACCACGGGTCATAATAATGAAATGTCATGAAAGTGTGATAGAGAAACGGGAGGCGAGTGTCGAGGCTGCAGTCAAGCTTCTTGGTAGGACTGCGAAAATAATAGATAGGCTTGAAGTTCGCAAACTACCAAACATGGATCCGGATAAAATGGCATTTATTGACGAATGGCGTCTTCATTTGAAGCAATCAGTCCCTTAGAATTCATTTCTTTTGTAGGTAAATTCATAATGTCGCAGCACTTACTCTTTTAAAAGTTTAAGCAGAATAGTTCCCTCAGATATATTCAACATATTTAATTATTTATCTGTTTGCGATGTTTTTTCCGTTAGTGTTGGCAGGTAACG
>JARVZY010004469.1:0-29499 GCA_030686995.1 Artemisia argyi | reverse complement strand
CGATCGGATAACCAGTCCATTCCAATAATGACATCAAATGTCCCAAGTTCAATTGGCATGAGGTCAATACTAAATGGGTGGTTCGCTAGGTTTATGGTACAATTCCTTAGAATAGTGTTGGTACTAACCAATTTCCCATCGGCTAATTCTACTTCATAACTATAGTTTAACTTAACCGGGTTAATATTTATTAACACACTAAATCTAGTGGACACAAAGCTTTTGTATGAACCCGAATCAAATAAAACCTTGGCATAGTGATTATTAAGTAGAAACGTACCCGTCACGACATTCGGGCCTTGTTGCTCTCCCATCACATACGCTTGACCACGAGCATCCCCAATCTGATCATTCTTCTTATTCGGACATTTGTTGCTGTAGTGCCCTTTTTCCCCACAACCATAGCAAGTTATGATCGGCTGTGTATTAGCACCAGTAGCCTTAACCTTACAGCTTATCGCCGCATGACCCTTCTTTCCATATTTGGTATATATCGCAGTACAGTGGCCAGCGTGATGCTTCTTGCAGCGATCACAGTGAGGACGGGAACCAGCATATCCACCTCTCTCATTTGGGGCATCAGTCATTGCCCTAACATTCTCTTGTCTTCTATTCTGCTGATGATGATGGTCATTGTTGCGGCCCTGGTTGTTTTTGTCGTTATTCCCTTTCTTTTCATCATCCCATTTTCTTTTGTTCTGTTGGTTGTTGTTATTGTTGTTAGCATTTTGAATTGTTCCATACTCCACCACTTGAGCCATAAGTTTTTGAGTCATACGAATAGCCATATCTAGAGTTTGTGGATTAGAGGATGTCATACTTCCTTTGATGCTTCACGGAAGACCCTTAATAAAAGCTTCCATTTCCTTTTCGAAATCCGGAACCATACTAGGACACAAGACTTTTAGCTCTTGAAACCTTCGAATATAAGTTTCGATATCATAACCTTTCACTTTAAGATCATAAAACTCAGTTTCAAGCAACCTTATTTCACTACGGGGACAGAACTTATTGATCGCCATTTTCTTGAAGTCAGTCCATGTGGTTTCATAGGCTTTTTCTATTCCGATGGGTTGAGCATAAGAATTCCACCATGACTTAGCATAATCTAACATAGTACCCACAGCGTACTTGACCTTGCAGTTCTCTGAGCAATCACTGAGTATGAATGTGTCTTCGATACTTTCAAACCAACGTGTCAATGCAACTGCCCCTTCAGTTCCCTTAAATTTAGTTGGTCCACAACCCAGAAATTGTTTATAAGTGCAACCACGCACTACACCACCACCTGCAGCCCCAGCGGCTTCCACACCGCCACCAGCAGCCCCAGTGTCATTTTGCCTTGCAGCACGATCCTCGGCTAAAGCCTGGGCTACACTGTCAGCGACTAGCATTCGAATAGCTGTTTCAGACATTTTCTTTGATGGCATGATTCTATCATAACACAAGAAAATCTTGGATGAGTAATCATACATTGATATAGATATATTCATACATTAATAAATTGAATATGAAAAATATCACAACAATATAGAGTAGAATTTAAGGAATATAACTTCATCATTCATTACAAAAGATTAATACATTGTTGGATTGTATTACAAAATTTGACGAAGTCATTACATTCAACGATACTAGTTACTAACTGATAGTAATTTACAAAGTAGAAGAACAACAATGAAATACAACAAGCGAACAACAAAGTACATAAACTACTGAGGGTCGCGGGGTGATTCATTTGGCTTGGGCGGTGGGGTCTCTCCATACACTGCTAATACATCTGTGGCCACATAAGACCTCTCCTCATCATACCCCAATCGAATCATCTCTCCCCAGCGAGCGTAAGTCCAGCACCTTAACTCATAAAGATCCCTCTCAAGGCGCTCATTGGTCATACGGTCAAATGTGCGGGACAACCTAACATCTCCCAACTCATGCTTCAACTTCTTGTTTTCAGCCCTTATACCCACATCATCTAACTCTCGAACATGTTTACCCAATACATTCACCTCGCGCTTAGTCTCATCTTGTTGGTGCTCTACCATACCCAAATCAAAATCTAGTAAATCCATACGCTTATGCGCAAGCTTATCCCTAGATAAAGAACATTCCCCTTCCGTTTCTCTCACCATCATTTGCCTTTCTAACACCATAACCTTTCCATAAAGAGAGTCGATAATTCTCCTCATGGTCCTGGGTACTAGATCCTCAGGCTCATAAGTGATAGGAGCAGCTGAAGATGATCCACCCCTTTCATGGATACTACGAGGAAATCTACGTCCTGTAAGTGGCACTTGTGTAATAGTACCTACAGTAGCAACTTCTTCAGGTTTAGGCTCAGAATCGGAAGGAGTGTCCGGTGAAGAAGGTGGATAAGGTGAACCCAGTGCTGCATAAGGATAGATTAGTTCGGGTTCATCCATCTCTTCGTCGAAACTTACATCTTGAAGTATCAATATATCATCTTCATCATCTTCAAATGGCTCTTCTTCTTCATCTTGGTTTTCTTCATCGATGTTTGGATGAATGTGATTCGGTAGTGGAGGTAGATGTTGAGCCGGTGCAAGCTCAGGTTGAGCCGGATCGACCCCTGGGATGACTACCTCGTGATCAAGAGGAAATGGATGTGCCATGACAAATCTGCAAATCATATATACATATAATTAGAATAAGAATAAAAATATTATCATAAAAAAAAAATTTGTGTAAGTAAGTGAACAAATAGTGATGCTTTATAAATAAGCAAAATGATCAATAAATATTACATGTACAAATGATAATATTTATTATGTGCATACGTATAACAATGGTATAATCAAGGAGATGTGTATAAATTTCCGGATGGAAATTTATAATGCTTATGAATAGCATAAAATATAACAAGGAATTTTGTGCATAAAGTGCATATATAAGGAGTGATATTTTACGGATTATCGGACAAGATAGGAAACAATTATAGTGCTTATAATTATTTTTAGAATACTATGATTAAGATATATATATATATATATATATATATATATATATATATATATATATATATATATATATATATATATATATATATATATACACGAGGGAGAAAATAGGAAGCTCGGAAGTAGGCGCGCATGGATATCGGACAAGATGGAAGCTCATGATAAAAAAAAATTATGATTATAGTCTAAGTTTCTTTTTTTTTTTTTTTTTTTTTTTAGAACAAAAAGACCTAGTTCACTATAATTTGTGCTCTGATACCAATCTATAACACCCCCATTTTAGGATCGCAGCAGAAAGGGACATGGGGTGCTATACATTAATCACATTGTACAAATATAGTAAACAACTTTAAAACAAAGTCATTTTTAATAAAAGTTCATACTTCACATTCGATAATATATCAGAGTTAACAAAGGTCCCAAAAGGTTTTACATAGTACAAAGATACATAAGTTTGAAAATTTGAACATTATCGAATGAAAAGATTTTATTTAAACATGGGCCATCAAGTAGATATCCATTCTTTGCGCCGCCCATCCAAGCTGAAGTTACTTACGGACCTGAGATAAACATGCTAAAAAGTCAACATAAAGTTGAGTGAATTCATAGAGTTTAATAAGTAATAAGTTGAATACAAGCATTATTTATCGGGCGACAAGTATTGCAATTACATGTCGGTTTATTTGATTATAGTATTGAGTTCATGTAACCGAACCTTAACGTAATATAATAATGCCCCGGAAAGGTAAAATTTGCCATTTACCACAATTCTAACTATTATGTGTCCGTATCCCGAACAAGCCCGCCAAGCCTAATATGCATATCCATAATACTAGCGTTTACTACTCGAGTAATTAACGGTTCATGAGGGGACTTGATTGGCAAAAAGCATTCAATATCTATAATCATATGATCGGGTCCAGCATACCAAAAACTACTTGTATTCAGTTTGTAAAAACTAGCATGTATCCCCCTCGCGAGGTTTATAAAACATTTAAGTAAGTAAAGGCGAGGCTACAAACTCACCTTAAAGCAAGGAAAATAGTAATGAACAAGCGAGTGAAGGAATAGCCACAAAAGCTCTACGATGAACCTAAATAATATACATTGTCTTAGATTTATGAAAATAGATATCGATGTACTTTGGGTAATATACAGATTATGATCTTACTTAAGCTTGGTACAATATTCCTAGATATATCACAAGGTTTAAATTAATTACTTACAAATTACCCAAAAATGTACCCTTGTATTTATATAAGTATGAAACTTACATTTATCCCAAGTTCAATATGATGTAAAAGTTCAAATTAATTCTAAGGTTCAAGTTTAGCCCATGGGTCAAGTTTTTGGTCAAAAAGGTTCACTTTAGGCCTCAGGGTTCAAAATATATTATGGGGGTTCAAAATGTTTTAAAGGTCCAACTTTATAAAGTGTAAAACACTTTATACTCATTTTATACCTAGTGCTGTTAGCATTTAAATAACTTGTCTATGTTTAGGAAATCATCATTTGCAAACCGTAAGTCCACAAGTCTCGTTCCTTATATCCCCAGAAAGGTCTACTTCTGTATTAACGAGATTTGTGGGTCCCACTTGGCCAAAAATTATGTAATATTAGTAAAACAGTCCATTTACCCAAACAGTGAATCTATTCAGCTTTCAAATTTTCAATGGTCTCACGAAAAGTACGATATCTAGAGTTTTACTAACCCGAGTTGTTCCCCGTTTTCGGCAACGTTTAAGTTAAGATGTCCTCTAAAACTTTTATTCTTTGAGTAACAGAGGGTTATTCATAAAAAAATGACTTTTGCCCGTTTTAAATTTGTTACTCAGAACTGGACATGTTTTACGAAAATGTTTCTAGTTTAATCATCGTAATGAGTTATTTAATGAAATACCCGTCAAAACGACCACAAGACATAGACCTATAACCCCATATTTTTAGTTTAGTCCCAATGTCTACTGATTAGTGCAGTTTATTCCATTTTTGCCCCTGATTCAGAATTACAGTTGCATGTTTAGTCCTCTAGGGTTTTTAGTGGTCTAGTTTTATGTACCAAGCCTAACCAAGCCCTATAATTTATATGTTACACCATTACATCAATAAATACCAAATTTACAGGAGTGAACAAAAGAAAAAAATATAAATACAATGAAACTTTACAAAAGAGTTTCTTACAAAAATAAGATGGACAAGTTTGATGACAAGTAAGGAAGGACTTTAGGCTATCAAATGACACCACCAAAGAGAGCACTTGAGAGCACCAAGGAAAGGCTTCAAAGAACCATGAAAATCCTTCAACCTACTGCCACAAAATATCTTTGTGAGCCAAAGAAAATATGTAGGAAGAAGAAAGATTTATTGAAGAAAAATAGAGACCAAGATTTAGGTTACATACTTGTACCTTTTCTCTAATCCATGATCACTAATTTTTCTTTTCACCAATACTTCTTGAACACTTGAAATCACCACACTTGAATACTTTGAAAACTTGAAGAAAATTACCAAGAAACTCTTGGAAATGAAGACCTAGAAGGAGGACAAGAACAAGAAACATGTTATCATCAAGAGGAGATCATCTTGTGCTAATGTTTTTAGCTAGAAAATCAAAACACCAAGGTTTTGGTGCTTACCTAGCCACGGCAAAAGGGATAAGAAGAGAGGATCTTGAGAGCTTTTGCATGTTGATATGTTCTATGTGCAAGACTTGATGGTATTATTGCATGAGTTTGGTGTTAGTGGGATAACATGAAAGGAAAATTAGGATAAGTGTGATAACACACTTGCCTTGGCCGGCCACCAGGGGGGGGGGAAGTGTTAGTGGGATATCTTTGTGATTAAATTTGTTATTAGATGTATTGTGTAGTTTATTTTGCTCCCGGTAACTTAAAACGTGGAGTTTTAATACGCGTAACGCAATACCGGGTAGAAATAAATTATGAAACTTTCAAAAGTATGAAAACTTGTTATCATAACATATTTCAATAGTCTAGATGAGTGGTGAGTTCATCAGGAGATTTATTTGAGTTTAAAACGTGAAAACGTGAGTTTAAACCGCGCGATACGTAAAAATTAGAAAGTTGACGTAAAAATGGAAAAAGTGAATTGTGACTTCATAAATAGGGTGGAAAAGAAATAATGGTTCATAGAAAGTATAGAGTTGACATGGAATAGTCGTGGTTGAATGGATTGAACGTATATGGATAACTTCCGATGGAGTTATTTATAAGTAAAATAAAATAGTTGAATAATAATTATCAAATAATTGACATGAATTTTTAGAAATGTCACAGATGATCTCAATGGTATCATCACATTACCTAATTCAGATATTTTTGCCAATATTGCTTTAATGGGGTATGATACATCTGAACAAAAAGTCACTTTTAGAAAAGGATGCTTTTGTCCCCATTGGAGATTTTTAATTCATACTCTTCTACATTGCCTAGGTCCTAAGAAAACTTCTTATGAACAATTTGCATCAACCATGGCTTATCCTTTGGTTTGTTTGGAAACAGATAGGACTTTTAATTTTTCAAAGTTTATTTTCAATAATATGAAAGGCAATGTAAAGAGTCAATATAAATTTTTGATGTATCCAAGGTTTGTGCAAGCAGTGTTAAATGAGTTTCAACTGCGACCTCACAAAAGAATTTATGAATCTTCCACTCTTAAGCCAAAAGTGTTTCAAAATATGTCTAAGGCTTCAGAAGTTTGGAATGGACAGGTTCATTCACTTTTCCCTCAAATGCTTGCTAAAATTTCTCAAGTACAGGGTGAGGATGCATTAATCACAGCTGCATCTCAAAACACACCCAATATTGTTGTTCCACCAATTCAACATACCCCTGAAGTCACTCGAACTTATGAGAGAAGGTCTAAACAGCCAACTTCTCTCATCTCAACATTGCATGTTGCTGAGCCTGTTGGTTTAGGAACAAGCAGTGGTGGTTCAAGGCTTCCTCCTAGTCCAACTATGGAAGAGTCTGAAACCATGCCTCATGATTCACCTCTCCCAGCAGGTTACACAGTTAGAAGTGATGAAGGCAGTGTGCAACAAAATGAATTGATGGATATTTGTACAAAATTAGTCAAGCAGGTTCAAGCTCTGGAGAAAGATCTGGCACAGACTAAAGAACAACATGCCACAGAGCTGAAGACATTGAAGGATGAGATTCACAAATTGCAGAATGAAGTTGAGAATCTCAAGAAGAAAAGATCTCAGGTTGTATTATCATCATCTTCACCTTCAGATGAGTTTTCTGCAAGTTCTAGTAAAATTTTGGGAGATTCTTCCAAACAGGGGAGGAAAATAGATGCAGAGCTTAAGGGGAGGAGTAAAAGTTTTGATAAAGACTTTGCTGAGCTAAGTGATTCTGATGATGCTCAAGCAAAAGATGATGATGCTGAGACTTAGGGGAGGAAATTGGATTCTGAAGATATGGATGCTGATGCAGGTTTTAACTTTGAACCAATTTCCAGTGAAGCAGAACAAGTTCCCACTGATCAACCAATTACCACTGCAAGTCAAGAAATTACCACTGCAGAGGAAGAAGCTGCCAGAAGAAGATCAGTTAAAGGAAAGGCTATTATAATTGCTTCAGATCAAGAGACAAGAAAGATTTCTAAGTTTGAACAAGCTCAGATTGATTTTGATGCAAGGTTAGCAGAGCAACAACAAGCTGAAGAGTATGAAAGAAAGAAAAAGATTAAGGAAGATGAAGTTGCTAGCTTTATGGAAGCAACTAGGTTGGATAAACTTGAAGCTGTTATGGAAGAACCTATTTCAAGTATCTCACCAATTGTCATGCATGAGAAACCTCCATTGTTCACTTATGTGCCTACAGATGAAGAGATTGATTACTTGATCAACAATGATCAAATAATTAGGAAGAAGGCTATTGAATTGATTGCAAATACAACCTTGGATGAAGAACAAAGGTCTGCTCAGCTTAAAGATTTCATTCAAATGAAGAATCAGCAGGCTCTTGATGAAATCATTGGGGATGTAAGAAAAGGTCAAAAGAAGCCAAGAAACCCTACAAAGGCACAGATTATCTCTGAGATGAAGACTTTTTGTTGTCATGTTGGTAATATGAAAATGGGTCAATTCAAGGGAATGTCACATGATCAGATTGAAGGTATTTACTACATAATCAAAAGACAAGATAGTAAATTCATTTCAATGGATCAAGAACCATTATCTATGAAGACAAAAAGGACTGGAGTGAGTCTTGAATCAAAAGAAGCAAAGAAGTTGAAGACTCAGAAATCATCTCAAGCAGAAGAAGGTCCTAGCAAGTTGACTGAAGAGCAAGTTACAAATATGTTGTTCATAGAAACTGATGTACTTAATATTGAACCTCTACAAGCAAAATATCCAGTAGTTGGTTGGGAAATCTTTTCTGATAATTTTGGTATTGCTTGGAAGATCATCAGAAATGGAAGTGTTACAAACATCTGCAGAGACTTTGAAGACATTGTTAGATGTTGTGATAGAGAAGATTTGGATACTTTGTGGAGAATTGTTCAAGATCAGTTTAAGAAGGAAGAACTTGTTGATGTCAAAGCTAAGGAGTTATGGGTTCACTTCAGAAGATTATATGAACTTGATCCAAGTGATAGGTATTGGAGATTTGAAGCTCATGGTACAAGAACTTTGTGGAAATTCTATGATTTAAGTTCTGTGCATCATGTTTCTACTCAAGATGGAGTTGATGTTTTTATGCTGGCTGAGAAAGAATATCCATTGAGAGCTGGAGTATTGAAAGTGATGTTGACAGAAAAGCTTAGATGTTGGGAAAGAACTGAAGTCATAGATGATTTGATACAAAGGATTTATAATCAAAGTGTGAGAGCTGATAAAGGGTTATTAAGAAGAAGATAAGTGTTTGGAAGAATTCCCATATCCTCATGTTTAATAAATACTTGAAGAAACTTATTGATTTATGTATTAATCATAAGTTAGGGGAGGATTGTTGGGAATTATATATTATACTAACAGTTACCACGGATAGTGAAGATGTTACAACTGCAGAAGATTGTACTTGCAGTGGAAACTCATTACCACTGCAAGAACAACATATTACCACTGCTTATTAGATAACTGTTAGGAAACGTGTCTAGATAAATATAGAATAGATCTTGTGTATATCTTATTCTATTAGCTTTATATTTATCTTGTAGAAGAGGACTCTTTGTGCTATAAAAGGAGATCCTAGGTTAAAGGTTTGTAAGTTAGTTGTCATATACGTTTTCTAGAGCTTCAAGGTGTAACCCTAGTGATATTAAGATCACTCGTATTATTATCATTAATAATATTGGAGCTAATAGTTTGTTTACATATATTGTTTATATACAACTGTCTTACTCACAATCAAACTTCTAAGTGTTACTAAGTAGATTCCGCATACTTAGTGATATAATTCAAAGTATCAATCTAACACAAGTTCAAGGTGTTTAGATCCATCGGAGGTTGATCCACTGTACACACTTCTCCCCCTCAAAAATTGCATTTGAAGATGCCATTTTTGATCGAGTGAATAATAACAAATACAATCTGATGAAGGTAATCCACTTGATGACTGAACAAGTGTGGAACAAATATGATGTTTGTTGATGAGAATGGTCAGAAGCAAGAACATTTCTCTTCTTCAAAAGATAAAGCGTACTCAAATGTACACTTTTCTTTTTCTTTGATGAATGGGGCCTAAAGTGCTTTCAGCAGACGCCATAATGATGACATTGAGGAACGAGGCTTGAACTGAATTATTCAAACGTCATAATGATGAAGAGCGAGGCTTGAACTGATGTGAACAGACGTCTTAGTGAGCATACATCAACATTGACCTTCTATACCTCCTGAAGTAGGAGATATGCTTGCTTTAGGCCTCCAGACTTTGAGTCTTCTCGTGTGGTGAATGATTGATGTACCTGCAACTGAGTAAGGACTACCTGCACTAACATTACAAACTTGATTGCATATATATGGGTTAGTGACAAAAGTATCCAAACCCTTGGGGGTTTCAAGGTCAACCAAGGTATTGCCATTGGTAAGTATCTTTCCGGTAGGTATCCACTTAAGTCCAGCATCCTTAAAAATTCTACCAGTTGGAATCCACTTATGGCAAGGTCTAGGATTGTTAAGCTTCTTATGCACAATGGAAGGCTTGTCGATATTCCTAGTCTTAGAAGATTTAGCAGTTTGAATCCACCTAGGAGAAGTTATAGGTATATTTTGCTTCTTATGCATTGTGGACGACTTACTATAAATCCTAGACTTAACAGGTTGAACCTTAGCATTGTTCCTCAATATCCTAAGAGGGATCATACAAGGTTGTGAACCTAAGATTCCATCCTTATGAAGTAGTGCCCTTTTCCTAGCCTTTTCTAGATCATAGTTCTTGTGCAAGTCATTTATATCATAAGTGTTTTGAACCTTAATGCTAGGTTTCGACATAGTTTTCGAACTAATCCTAGAGGAGCTGGGTGTAGGAGTAACTACTTGTTGAGGTTTAACCGAACTAGAAGCAATTATCTTAGGCAAATAATGTGTAGTGACTGGTTTTGTCAAAACTTGTTCCGCATCAACTTGGGAGGCAAACCGTGTTTTTGAAAGTTTTGGTCGTTCAGAACTAAACGCAGTCGGTTGCCTAACAACGAATTGGTTTCTATTTGATTGAAAGCCTGGTTTCCCCAAGATTGATGGTTTTGCAAACTTAGTATTCACACTATCCCCAGTTGTTTTTCTTAGCTCGTTCTTTAATGCGGTTATTGTGAACCCCTTTTCAAGAAGTTGAGCTTTGAGTGCATCATTTTTGGCAATCAAAGACGTTGTTTGCTCAATCATCTTAATTTTCATTTCTTTGATTGACTCATTCAAATTGTTACAGTGCTTTTTCAAAGACTCATTTTCTGAAAGTAATTCAGCCACTTTTTGCTCAAAATTTCTAGTTGCAATAACATTATTGTCATGTTTAGCCTTAACTTCATTACACATATCACATATCTCAGTAATACGTATTTTCAGGTTGTTGATTGTCAAGTCCTTGGTTTCTAGCTGAGCTTTCAAATCATTAATCATAAAGAATTCACGGAAATTAGGAAGTTCCAGATCTTTACATGGTTGGTTAGTTTGAAAACTTTCTTCCTTTTGTTGCATTGCGATTTCAAGTGAAATACAATGTTTTTCAAGTTGTAAAAATCTGTTTGAAAGTTCATTAAATACATTTATATCAACCATATCATTTGATTTAAAAGACTCAGCTGTAATCAAAGAACTTGACTCATCATCACGTTCAGCATCTTGATCACTTTCTCCCCCTTTATGATTCATATTTGTTAAATCAGAAATGGTATTACTATCAGTCTTTTTCAACAAATATGTGTCATAAGTGGGCATAACTTGATCAGTATGCAGTCGTTCATCAGAAAGCACATTATGATGTTCAGTTAGGGGTACCTTAGCACATGACACTTGTTCTTTTACTGGTCTTAATTCAGTGCCCATGTCTGGAGTATTACTAGTTACTGAGTTACAGGGTGTGTCAAGCTTATCAGTCTCTGATTCTTTGCATATCGTGACACCTGACCCAACATCCGATGCTATACCCGAGTCACCAACACCATCACATGATTGTACCCTACATGCCTTCACCTTGTCATCATAAGTAGGTATATGTTGTGCCTTTTCGTTAATGAATCTTTTCACTTTATCCATAAGCTGGACAAGTGTGTCTCTGAACGTGTCAACCTCAATTCCCGTGTGATCAGCAAAGCACTTTTTTGTCATCTCACTATAATGGTCATAATCCAGAGTGAATTTTGAATCAAAGAACACTTGGAGTTGTTTGTTGATCACACAAAGGGCAGCCATGGATCCCATTTTGGAAAATTCTCCTTGGTCAAGTTGTTGTTGTAGTTGATCTAAGTTAAGAATCATTGTGCATGTGAAAGTCTGAATATCTTGACCAAAGAGTGTTGCAAATGCACGTTCGAATCCCATCTTGAATCCAGTTCCCTCTAAAAGTACCGATAGGTGTGAATGAAGTTGTTGAAAACATTCTATGCAACAATCTTTTGCATTATCGGTCAATTTAAGTGGCTGGTGAAGTACACTCTCAGATCTGACAGAGTCTGAAGTAGTAGACATGATATGAGCGAGCATGGGATTTTACAATTCTATGATTTAAACCGAGAAATTGATTCTTTCGCGGGATTTTACAAAATCAAGAAGAAACCGTGAGATGATGCTGAGTACTTTAGTGATTGAGTGTGAGATGATAAACTTTGCAAGGTATAGTAAGTAATCTAAGTCAAGTTACAACAAGTCAAATCACACCAAGTCAAATCACAATTAGTCAAATTGCAGGAATCAACTTGCAACGTCAGATTGTAATTAGACAAGTTGCAACAACTCAAATCGCAACAATTCTCAAATCACAGAACTATTCAACTCGCAGCGTATAATCAACTCACAATAACATGATCAACTAGCAGTACAATCTGGTTTGGTTGATGCAATTAGTTATGGTGAAATTTTGGTCTAAAAACTTAAAACCTTAAAAACTTCACTCTGGAGTGATTATGGGCCTTGAAACTTCGCTTGAATCGATAAATCATTCAGCATGTCATTCACCTCTGTCTCACGGTCGTTTTGACAGGTATTTCGCTAAAAACAGAGTTACGGTTCAAAAGTTATGGCCGATTGAAGTTTTGATGTAAAAGGTCAACTTTGGTCAACTCGCTGAACACCAACTCGCTGAATTAGCAACTCTCTAGAATGGTAACTCTCTAGAATGGCAACTTGCTGAAAGCCAACTCTCTAGAATGGCAACTCTCTAGAATGGCAACTCTCTAGAATGTCAACTCTCTAGAATGGCAACTCTCTAGGATGGCAACTCGCTGAAAGCCAACTCTCTAGAATGGAAACTCTCTAGAATGGCAACTCTCTAGAATGTCAACTCTCTAGATCAACTCGCTAGACCAACTCGCTGAATAGGTCAACTCGCTACTACAATAGGACAAATCAGTCGCTTTCTAGCGATTTGTCCTTTTATCCCAAAATAGTAAACCACCAACTCGCTAGTCAGAATTTCACCAACTCGCTACCAATAATCACCAACTCGCTACCAAGAAAAACAACTCCGAGACTCAACTCGCTAGAAAGAAATTTAACTCAAATTGCTTCAAAAATCAATTCCGTGAATGATACAACTTATCCAAGTGAAAGACTACTATCCTAGAACATCATAGAACATGAAAGTACATCAATATCACTCAACAAGTCACAAAATGAGATCAAACTATAGAAATACTACACCAACTATTCGAACCAAATAAGAACACAAAACCACTCCACAAATTCGAGCACCAACAATCCTAGGATGAAACTATGGCTCTTGATACCAATTGTATAATACTCATAATGATAACATGTATGGTTTATGTGTTATGGATTGAATCAAGTAAGAAAGTATAGAGAGAGAAAGTGAGTTGGGAGGAATTCCTAGAGAGAGAAAGAGATGAGAGAAAAATGAGAATATCAGATTAAGTGAAAGGAAGCTCCAACCCTCTCCACATGTGGAGAGGGGTATTTATACTAAGCTACAAATGCCCACACCCGGGCTGTGGATCAGGCATACAGTGGGTAAAGACCCGTCCTTCTTCCACGGTGTTACTTAAACTAGTACTAACTAACTAATATATAAACTAACTACGAGCTAGCTTAATGCTATTACAATAATTAGGTGACCGAGACTTTTACAGGAATATTTGTATTCCTAACATAAATTCTCTTTTGCAACATTTTGAAGATGATTCACACATCTTTTAGATCTTTGTAATTAACTCGGCCTTCTTTTTTTCTTAATTTAGTTATCGTACGCAGGTACCATGAAACTCACACAAGATAATGCATGCTCAGATAAATGTAACCAAAGACTGGGATACCAACTATTTTTTTTGTTTCATACATATTTAGGTGATTGTTATAGATAAGCATATATATATATATATATATATATATATATATATATATATATATATATATATATATATATATATATATATATATATATATATATATATATATATATATGTATTATGTTAATGCATTTTCATATACAAGTAATTTATGTGCGTTTTCTATTGATGTAGCCCACATGTGCGAATTGATTCAAGAAAATGTGCACGAGCATGTATGTAAAGCAACATTTAAATGGTTAAATGATACTTTTTAGCGTGATTAGTTTATGTAAGTAGTTGCTTTCGAATGCTCTTTGAGAAATATTAGAATGAATTTGTTGTGTGCAATTGAATTATTATTGAAAAGAAGAAGACCCGCGCATCGCAAAGTGTTTTCTTTTTCTATATGTAGAATCATTAGTAAGAAATCAATATTTACGCCCATTAAATGAGTTTGCCATAATAGCAAAATACAACATATTAAAAATATCACATTGAGTAATGAATAGAAAAGAAAAAATACATAATTTTGACTTGAAGCCATTTGTAAATTATAATATCAAATAAAAAACTTGAATTTTAAACAGAAGCAAAAGTTCAGACTTTTATCGAAAAACAAAACCGGTGCATTTAATGTGGAGTATATACAACATCGAGATGGAAGTACAAGGCTTGCCGGAATTGTCACATGATATTTAGTAATTAGTAGAGAATTAAAAGTCGGTTATGGATTGAGATGAAGTTGAAAAGGTTGCAAGAATAATTGATGATTTAACCTAATGCAATATATATAGATATATGTATTATGTTAATGCATTTTCATATACAAGTAATTTATGTGTGTTTTCTATTGATGTAGCTCACATGTGCGAATTGATTCAAGAAAATGTGCACAAGCATATATGTAAAGCAACATTTAAATGGTTAAATGATACTTTTTAGCGTGATTAGTATATGTAAGCATGCAACTTGAATAATGAATATAAAAGGAAAATTACATAATTTTTGCTCGAACCCATTTGTAAATTAAAAAAATTAAGTTTAAGACATAATAGTGGAGTCCAAAAGGTTTTAGGAATTATTAATAGTGTGTTAATTAATATTCATTTGGTTAGCTATTTGGAGTTGAGTTTATTGATAAAATTTATTATTATTAGTTAGACTTCAATGTTAATTTTCAATGAAATTAGTTGTACAATAAAATGAGATGAAGCTAACTTTAGATTTTAATCATAAACTTTATAAATAAATACTAATATGTTATAAAAAGATTAAATATAAAAATCACCAAACAACTAATGGCATACTTACAACAAATGTAATACAATCACAACTTACGAACCTAATAACAAAAATAATTAACACAAATTACACTATAACAAATAAGAAAAAACCAGTGTGCTTCGTATTACCATGCAAAAACCATATAATGCAAAATTTTTGTTGGGTTACGTAATAGGCTAAAACAATCAAAGGAAATTACATCAAGCGTATGATAGTTTAATAACGACAACCCCATTTAGAAAATATAAAGACCAAAAAACCAAAACAATATCAACCATTTCTATATTTTTAAACAACAAACTAAAAACGTTTCATACAACATACTAAACTAAAAATACAAATCCACTTGACAATACACAAAAACAATATGCGCGATTAACAATTAGATTAAAAGACTGTGCATAGCACGGGTTCTGCATGCCTCGTAATACTATAAGATTGAGTCCACTAATTTAATGTGGAGTAATCAAGATAATCAATATGGAGTCCCATAATTTAATGTGAAGTAACATCGAGATGGAAGTGCAAGAGTTGCCGGAATTGATCACGTATTTAGTATATAATTAAAAGTCGGTTATGGATTAAGATAGAGTTGAAAAGGTTGAAAATAATTAATAATTTATAATATCAAATAAAAAAGTTGAGTTTTAAACATAAGAAAAAGTTCAAACTTTTATCAAAAAACAAAACCGGTGCATTTAGTGTGAAGTATATATACAACATCGAGATGGAAGTGCAAGGCTTGCCGGAATTGATCACATGATATTTAGTAAATGATTTTTTTGAGTGGAAATTTTGAAAAAAAAAGTTCGTCGAAAAAAAAAGTTCATCAAAAGTATATAATAGCGCATATTTATAGAAAGATAATTTAATTCTCGTCGCGATGATATGATTTTTTTCGCGTAACTATTAACGGTTTGCGGGATATTTAATTTTTATAAAAAGAATTAGTATAGAAGTAAAAGTCGGTTATGGACTGATGAAGTTGAAAAGGTTGCAAGAATAATTGATGATTTAACCTAATGCATTCCTATATAAATTGGCCAAAATCACATGCACAAACACAAAAGTTCGAATCGGGGTTATTTGGTAACAATATTTTCCATAACGTTATCATAATTTGAACATTCTATTATGAACCATAACTAAGTGTTTCCGATTATTACTTCAAAAAAAATTAGGTATAGATGTTATACTGATATATTTAATTAATTTCCCAAAAAAATGTGTTACCATCAAAATCTACGAAAGTATCTATAGTTTACATGTGGAGTCCAAAGGTTTTAGGAATTATAAATAGTGTGTTAATTAATATTCATTTGGTTAACTATTTAGAATTGAGTTTATTGATAAAATTTATTAATATTAGTTAGACTTCAATGTTAATTTTCAATTAAATTAGTTGTACAGTAAAAGCCAAAAAGGTTTGTAACGAATTTTTTACAGTTTATGTGGCATTATTATATATACATGATTACACAAACTTTTACATATGCACAGTATTGACAAGGAACCAAAGAATAATATTGAGTGTTGCTTCATCGGTAAGCTACTAAAAGATTACATTTGGTAATGCGTAATTATGATGAGCAAGTGGACAAAGATTTGCAGTGAACTATGTAAGAATATGTTTGCATCACTTACATGAATAACAACGTTGGTACATTGCATGTAATGTAGGAACAATGTCACCGATAAAGGTATAATAACGCTCTTTTGTAACGGTGGGTTTTAATACATCCAATTTGAACAACAAAATTAAAACAATTTTCTAAAACAACAAAATACATCATATTAAAAATATTAAATTAAATAATGAATACAAAGGACAAAATACAAAATTTTGGCTTGAAGCCATTTGTAAATTATAATAACATTTTTTTTTAATTTTAAACATAAGCAATAGTTAAATAGTTTATTTAAAAATAAAACCGGTGCATCGCACATGCTATGAAGATGAACTCATTATTATCATTGCGCCTATACAAAAACGTCATATCGAAGCAAATAAAAAATATCAACTGCTCCTACAGGGCTACACATAAATAAAACATACTCTAGAGGCCCAATGCAAGTAACAACACAAACACAATAATAAATAAGATGCAAGGTAATAAATAAGAGTGTGAAAAGATCAAACCGAGATAAGAGTATTAATACCAAAAGCCCATTTATAAAATAAAACACCACAAAACCAAAACAACATCAAACATTTTTTAATTTTTATACAAAAAGTCAAAACATTTCATACAACATACTAAATAATAATTAAGCATACACTCGATAATACACATAAAGAATACGCGGACACTGTTCTCAATCTTGCAAAAATGGTGGTTTAGCAATTTTTTGTAGGTCTCACTGCATATCTCTCTATCTCAATCATATATATAAAATTACACCACAAAACCAAAACAACATCAAACATTTTTTATTTTTATACAGCATAGTCAAACATTTCATACAAGATACTAAACAATAATTAATCATACATTCAACAATAAACATAAAGAAAATGCGATATCTCGTGCGTAGCACGGGTTCTGAATGCCTCGTTATATATACAAGAATGTTGTTTAGTCTTCATATACCCAATTACATTTTTTCCTTATTCTCTCTCTCTCTCTCTCTCAACTTACAAAAAATAAAAAATGAGTAATGTGTTATAATAAAAAATGGATAGCTTGACTACAATTTTGTACCCAATTGGTCTTAAATTTCAAAATTTTCTTTAATTTCACACCTAAAGTTGGTTTTTTTTTTTTTTTTTTTTTGAACAACATACCAAAAGTTGTTGAGTTATGTTTAAAAGCAATTAGCCTATGTTTAAATATGGCATTAACATTACATGATTTTGTTAAATTATCCTCCAATCAAATTTGACTACATACTACTCCGTATATATAATGCACATATTCGACTATAAACCATTTCTAGAAAAAGATAAATATATATATTTGCAAGCTAGGGTGAATGAGCGATCTAAAAAGATGTACTTTGCTTCACTCGTACAATATCATTATCAGCCAAACGGAAGTATCGAATTCCTCAGTTGGATAATCGTTGAGCAAATCTGTGAGCTTTTCAATAGGGCCTCGATTGCTAGGCTTACAAAATGGCCCCAAAATATATCAATAATGAATAATCAATGGATATATATTACAAATTGGACTAGTTTATGTCAAAGGCCTATGAAGTATTGGCCTTGTGCAGGCTACACACCCAATACATGCTCATAATCGGCCCCAAACTCCTCAATCCTCATCAGTTAAATAATCCTCCTCATCAATAATTGCTGGCAGTTTTGGGATAGGGAGATCGATAGATGAGGTGCCAATCAACATGCCAACAACATCCTCCATTGTTGGCCTGTCTTTTGCATCATCTTGTATACACAACAACCCAATTTGGATCAATCTTTTCTTGAATGTTGAATCCACATTAATATTAATTCTAGGATCAAGTATATTTGAATATGTTCCTTTCACCCAATTACTCCAAACCTACATTAGTTCAACAAACATGTCAGTAACTACTAACTACAATATATTAGCATCTCCGCTTGTTATCCGATCCATTCTGCATTTTCTACACTCACATCACATTCTTGTCATATTATATATAAGAGAAGAATAATAATTTAACTAAAATACTTTTCCACAATTTAGACATTCTGTTTAGATAAATTAGTACTAAAAAAGGTCGGGCTTGCTTTGATATTAAAATCCATGTCATCATTATGTTATATGAGATTGACTTGAAAAAGTAGGAATTCTACCATCATAGAATCTAATCATACTTACAAATTCTGGCAAACGCTTGTTGATTCCGTCAATTTTCTCGACTGCTCTATGCCCACTTAGAGTTTCCAGAATTACCACACCAAAACTATAGACATCAGTCTCAGCTGACAGACGACCACGAATAAAATATTCTGGAGCAATGTATCCCCTGTCACGTATGCAATGAAGGTATTAGTCATGACTAACACTATATATATAATACCATAATATCAGAAAAGAAGGCATAGAAACACAAATGTGAATAGAGATTAAAACCATATTATTAACGTATACAATTTTATATACTGACATGTAATATACTCCCAAATCTGAAGAGGATCTACCACACAACTATAAAAGATAAATTTCTAGATACCCAAAGTAATTGCATTATTTCCTATTGAGCTAAGTTTTAACCTAAACTCACCTCATCCCTTTTTCTTCTAAACGCACAAGGGCTCTTTTAAGATATTGAATTAGTATAAGTTGGGTAAAAGCAATTGATTACCTCGGTGCATAATATATATTGATGGGATTGCTAATGATCCATAAGAGTTCTGGATTTACTCTGTGACCAATGATGATAGTGGTCATCTAGGCTTAACAACAGCTTTAACTTATTAAGTTTAAACTCTTCAATTTTCAAATGGAACCAACTCTAGATACAATTGAGTTCACACTACTTTACTTTGATAATAAGAAACTGAATTAAAAGCTCTGAATCACATACTAAATGTACAAACCTTTGTGGCAAAAAAACCAACTACAATTAGATTACCCCTTTCATTGGATTCAATTGATTCGCAATAAAACATGACATCTAACTAAAGAATTGAAGAAAGGTGAAAGACTGTTGTATCAATTAATGAATGTTTATGTACTTACATTGTTCTAACTATTACCAGAGTGCATAAACTCCAATCATCCTCAGTTTTTGTATAACCTTTTGCAAACTTGAAATTTGATAGTTTTGGGTTCATTTGTTCATCTAAAAGAATATCTGAAGGATTGACATTACAATGTATGATCGGACTGGGAGCATGCTTGTGAAGATAAACAAGTACCCTTGCAATTCCTAGTAATATTTTATATCGCTCATCCCATCCCAAGAGAGCACTATCAGGATCTGTTAAGACAGATCACAAAACACATATATGTTTGACAAGGTTAGTCGCAAATATATAATCTTAAAAACTGTCATTGTAGTAAAAAATTAGATACGACAAGGTTAACAATAGTGATTTCTGGTTCTTAAACCCCATCACAAGTTCCCAACAGTTGCAGTACGATCTCTTTTGAATCAAGCGGTGTACATACAGTTCTAATAAAGATATTTACCAAATAATAAGCTACTCAGAGTTGCATAGGGTGCAAAATCATGGATGAGATATACGCCTGTTCCTTCAATGCAATATCCAAGCAACTGAATCAAATTCTCATGTTCTAGCAGTACAAGTATCGAAACTTCATCCATAAATTGTTGATTACTGACATGATAAGATGGTTTAGGACGTCCAGAAATTGCTATATCTTGTCCATTCTTTAGCTTCCCCTGAATAATGAAACAAAGTTGGAGTATATATATAGCAAAACTTGAATAACAGAAAATTTTCTATCAGGCACGGTACTTAAAAAAAACATATAGTTAGATTTATGATTATTGGTACCTTGTAGATGTAACCATCCCCATCATTTCCTGAAATTATATTAGCTACAGAGAAGTTTGCTGTTGCAACACTGATGGTATCAAAATCAAACCGACGTAACATTTGGTTTTCGCCTCCGACAGTATGAAGGAACATTTCCAATGATATTGGGATTCTATGTTCAACTACAAGCTCAAAATTTATAACAAGTTGTTAGAAAGGGACATAAGGGTAAGATATAGATATCACAGATTAAATATCTATTCTAACTTCGTGATAGAAGACAGGTAAAGATAAGTTGTTAAGATAGATGCAGTGGATGTCATGGTTCAACCGAGCATATTCATATGTTTATCAGTTATTTACTAACTGATGAACCTATAATTATAGGTTCATCAGTTAGGTTCATTAATTTTAGATTCATCAGTTTGTTTATCAGTTATTGACTAATTGATGAACTTATAATTATTTTTCATGTGTTATGTGTTTAGGTTCATCAATTAGTCAAAAATGTTACCATAAAAACTGATGAACCAAAGTAACCCAACTGATAAACCTAATAACCTAACTGATGAACTAAATGTATATTTTAAAAATATAATGATTAAAAAACTTTACTTTTTGAGTCTTACATTAATGAAATGATTAATAATGCATTGAGAAACAAAAATTAGTGCATTTAGCTCAATTTTAACACAAAATATATAAGCTAGACATTTCATCAAACATATTGTGTGCAACAAATATGAGTTAAACACTATCTTTAACGTGTGTTATCTTACTCATATGAGATCGGATTTGAGTGATTCAAAAACCTGTATAAAGAGTGAACAAAAATCTATAACTTTCATGTTTTAAGTTTTTAACGACTCGACATTTATGAGGGTAAAAATTAGAGCCGAAAATGACAAAAAAATAAAGAAAATAAAGACCCACTTTATATGTAATAAAAAAAAGTTCGAAATATTTAACAAGATTTATACCAAATTAAAGAGGATTAAATTTTAAAAATTATGGTGAAATCGGTTTTTCGTAAAAGTTTGTCGTTTGAAAGATATTTGCGTTTGAAGTTTTAAGGTGGAATAAAGAAACAGGTTAAAATAACCAAAATGCCCCTTAACCGAATTTAAAAAGAAAAAAGGGATGGAGTGGATGGTGGACACTTGTCACATGGTGAGTGACTTTCTAGGCTTTGTAGATTTTGTATTTTTAGTCCCTTTTGTAGGAGATCGCACCTCGAGTTGAATAATCCTCCCCACCAATGAATAATGCTGGCCGTTTTGGGATAGGGAGATCGATAGATGAGGTGCCAAGCAACATGCCAACAACCTCCTCCATTGTTGGCCTGTCTTTTCCATCATCTTGTATACACAACAACCCAATTTGGATCAATCTTTTCATGAATGTTGGATCAGCATTAATACTGATTCTAGGATCAACTATATTTGAATATGTTCCTTTCACCCAATCGCTCCAAACCTACATTAATTAGTTCAACAAACATGTCAGTAGCTACAATTTATAAGCATTTTCCCCTATTATTATTAGCTACAATATATTAGCATCTCCGCTTGTTATCCGATCCATTCTGCATTTTCCACAGTCACATCACATTCTTGTCATATTATATATAAGAGAAGAATAATAATTTAACTAAAATACTTTTCCACAATTTAGACATTCTGTTTAGATAAATTAGTACTAAAAAAGGTCGGGCTTGCTTTGATATTAAAATCCATGTCATCATTATGTTATATGAGATTGACTTGAAAAAGTAGGAATGCCTTTACTTTTGGAAAATGGATCACACAAACACAATTCTACCCTCATAGAATCTAATCATACTTACAAATTCTGGCAAACGCTTGTTGATTCCGTCAATTTTCTCGACTGCTCTATACCCACTTAGAGTTTCCAGAATTACCACACCAAAACTATAGACATCAGTCTCAGGTGACAGACGACCATGAATAAAATATTCTGGAGCAATGTATCCCCTGTCACGTATGCAATGAAGGTATTAGTCATGACCAACACTATATATATAATACCATAATATCAGAAAAGAAGGCATAGAAACACAAATGCGAATAGAGATTAAAACCTTATTATTAACGTATACAATTTTATATACTGACATGTAATATACTCCCAAATCTGAAGAGGATCTACCACACAACTATAAAAGATAAATTTCAAGATACCCAAAGTAATTGCATTATTTCCTATTGAGCTAAGTTTTAACCTAAACTCACCTCATCCCTTTTTCTTCTAAACACACAAGGGCTCTTTTAAGATATTGAATTAGTATAAGTTGGGTAAAAGCAATTGATTACCTCGGTGCATAATATATATTGATGAGATTGCTAATGATCCATAAGAGTTCTGGATTTACTCTGTGACCATTGATGATAGTGGTCATCTAGGCTTAACAACAGCTTTAACTTATTAAGTTTAAACTCTTCAATTTTCAAATGGAACCAACTCTAGATACAAGTTGAGTTCACACTACTTTACTTTGATAATAAGAAACAGAATTAAAAGCTCTGAATCACATACTACATGTACAAACCTTTGTGGCAAAAAAACCAACTACAATTAGATTACCCCTTTCATTGGATTCAATTGATTCGCTAAATAAAACATGACATCTAACTAAAGAATTGAAGAAAGGTGAAAGACTGTTGTATCAATTAATGAATGTTTATGTACTTACATTGTTCCAACTACCAGAGTGCATAAACTCAAATCTTCCTCAGTTTTTGTATAACCTTTTGCAAACTTGAAATTTGATAGTTTTGGGTTCATTTGTTCATCTAAAAGAATATCTGAAGGATTGACATTACAATGTATGATCGGACTGGGAGCATGCTTGTGAAGATAAACAAGTACCCTTGCAATTCCTAGTAATATTTTATATCGCTCATCCCATCCCAAGAGAGCACTATCAGGATCTGTTAAGACAGATCACAAAACACATATATGTTTGACAAGGTTAGTCGCAAATATATAATCTTAAAAACTGTCATTGTAGTAAAAAATTAGATACGACAAGGTTAACAATAGTGATTTCTGGTTCTTAAACCCCATCACAAGTTCCCAACAGTTGCAGTACGATCTCTTTTGAATCAAGCGGTGTACATACAGTTCTAATAAAGATATTTACCAAATAATAAGCTACTCAGAGTTGCATAGGGTGCAAAATCATGGATGAGATATACGCCTGTTCCTTCAATGCAATATCCAAGCAACTGAATCAAATTCTCATGTTCTAGCAGTACAAGTATCGAAACTTCATCCATAAGTTGATTACTGACACGATAAGATGGTTTAGGAGGTCCAGAAATTGCTATATCTTGTCCATTCTTTAGCTTCCCCTGAATAATGAAACAAAGTTGGAGTATATATATAGCAAAACTTGAATAACAGAAAATTTTCTATCAGGCACGGTACTTAAAAAAAACATATAGTTAGATTTATGATTATTGGTACCTTGTAGATGTAACCATCCCCATCATTTCCTGAAATTATATTAGCTACAGAGAAGTTTTCTGTTGCAACACTGATGGTATCAAAATCAAATCGACGTAACATTTGGTTTTCGCCTCCGACAGTATGAAGGAAGATTTCCAATGATATTGAGATTCTATGTTCAGCTACAAGCTCAAAATTTATAACAAGTTGTTAGAAAGGGACATAAGGGTAAGATATAGATATCACAGATTAAATATCTATTCTAACTTCGTGATAGAAGACAGGTAAAGATAAGTTGTTAAGATAGATGCAGTGGATGTCATGGTTCAACCGAGCATATTCATATGTTTATCAGTTATTTACTAACTGATGAACCTATAATTCTAGGTTCATCAGTTAGGTTCATTAATTTTAGATTCATCAGTTTGTTTATCAGTTATTGACTAATTGATGAACTTATAATTATTTTTCATGTGTTATGTGTTTAGGTTCATCAATTAGTCAAAAATGTTACCATAAAAACTGATGAACCAAAGTAACCCAACTGATGAACCTAATAACCTAACTGATGAACTAAATGTATATTTTAAAAATATAATGATTAAAAAACTTTACTTTTTGAGTCTTACATTAATGAAATGATTAATAATGCATTGAGAAACAAAAATTAGTGCATTTAGCTCAATTTTAACACAAAATATATAAGCTAGACATTTCATCAAACACATTGTGTGTAACAAATATGAGTTAAAAACTATTTTTAACGTGTGTTATCTTACTCATATGAGATCGGATTTGAGTGATTCAAAAACCTGTGTAAAGAGTGAACAAAAATCTATAACTTTCATGTTTTAAGTTTTTAACGACTCGACATTTATGAGGGTAAAAAATAGAGCCGAAAATGACAAAAAAATCAAGAAAATAAAGACCCACTTTATATGTAAAAAAAAAAAGTTCGAAATATTTAACAAGATTTATACCAAATTAAAGAGGATTAAATTTTAAAAATTATGGTGAAATCGGTTTTTCGTAAAAGTTTGTCGTTTGAAAGATATTTGCGTTTGAAGTTTTAGGGTGGAATAAAGAAACGGGTTAAAATAACCAAAATGCCCCCTAACCGAATTTAAAAAGAAAAAAGGATGGAGTGGATGGTGGACACTTATCACATGGTGAGTGACTTTCTAGCCTTTGTATTTTTAGTCCCTTTTGTAGGAGATCGCACCTCGAGTTGAATAATCCTCCTCACCAATGAATAATGCTGGCCGTTTTGGGATAGGGAGATCGATAGATGAGGTGCCAAGCAACATGCCAACAACCTCCTCCATTGTTGGCCTGTCTTTTCCATCATCTTGTATACACAACAACCCAATTTGGATCAATCTTTTCATGAATGTTGGATCAGCATTAATACTGATTCTAGGATCAACTATATTTGAATATGTTCCTTCCACCCAATTGCTCCAAACCTACATTAATTAGTTCAACAAACATGTCAGTAGCTACAATTTATAAGCATTTTCCCCTATTATTATTTCTGCATTTTCCACACTCACATCACAATTGTCACATATTATATGAAAGAGAAGAATATATAATTAATAACTAAAATACTTTACCACAGTTTAGACATTCTTTTTAGATAAATGAGAAGTACAGTACTAAAAAAGGTCGGGCTTGCTTTGATATTAAAATCCATGTCATCGTTATGTTACATGAGATTGATTTGAAAAAGTAGGAATGCTTTTACTTTTGGAAAATGGATCACACAAAAACAATTCCACCATCATAGAATCTAATCATACTTACAATTTCTCGCAATTGCTTGTTGATTCTGTGAATATACTCGCGTATTCTATGCCCACTTAGAGTTTCCAGAACTACCACACCATAACTATAGACATCACTCTTAGCTGACGTACGACCATGCTTAAAATATTCTGGATCCACGTATCCACTGTCACGTATGCAATGCAGGTATTAGTAATGACCAACACTATATGATACGGAGTACCATAATATATCAGAAAGGAATGCAGAGAAACACAAATGTGAATAGAGATTAAAACCTTATTATTAACATATACAATAATATACCGACATATAATATGCTCCCAAATCTGAAGAGGATCCACGACGCAACTAAAAAAGATAAATTTCTAGATACCGAAAGTAATTGCGTTTTTTCCTATTGAGCTAAGTTTTAACCTAAACTCACCTCCTCCTTTTTTCTTCTAAACACACAAGGGCTTTTTTAATATATTGAATAAGTACAAGTTGGGTTAAAAAAGCAATCGATTACCTTGTTGGATAAATATATATTGATCAGATTGCTAATGATCCATAAGAGTTCTGGATTTACTCTGATGATAGTGGTCATCTAGGCTTAACAACAGCTTTAACTTATAACCAACACTAGATACAAATTGAGTTCACACTACTTTACTGAGACAAAAAGAAACTGAATTAAAAGCACTTAATTACATACTAAATGCACAAACCTTTGTGTCAAAAAAAAACATCTAACTAATTATATATAGAGTTGAAGAAAGGTGAATAAGATTAAGAGGGTTTTATCAATGAATGTAAATGTACTTACAGGATTGAATCTGTCAAAGTGGTGACGAAATCATCCTTATTGTTTGCATGAGCTCTTGACTTGAAATTTAGTTTTGGGTTCATTTGTTCATCTAAAAGAATGTTTGAAGGAATGACATCACAATGTATGATCGGAGTGGGAGCATGCTTGTGAAGATAAACAAGTACCCTTGCAATACCTAGTAATATTTTGTATCGCTCATCCCATCCTAAGAGAACACTATCATCAGGATCTGCAAAGACAGATCACCGAACACATGTTTGACAAGGTTAGTCTTAAACATATAATCTTAAAAACTGTGATTGTGTAAAAAAAAAAAAAAAAAGCTAGATACGACAAGGTTAAAAATATTGATTTCTTGTTCTTAAACCCAATCACAAGTTCCCTACAGTTGCAGTACGATCTATTTTGAATCAATCGGTTTACACACAGTTCTAATAAATATATTTACCAAATAATAAGCTACTCAGAGTTGCATAGGGTGCAAAGTCATGGATGAGATATACGCCTGTTCCTTCAATGCAATATCCAAGCAACTGAATCAAATTCTCATGTTCTAGAAGTACAAGTATCGAAACTTCATCCATAAATTGTTGATTACTGACACGATAAAATGGTTTAGGAGGTCCAGAAATTGCTATATCTTGTCCATTCTTTAGCTTCCCCTGAATAATGAAACAAAGTTGGAGTATATATATAGCAAAACTTGAATAACAGAAAATTTTCTATCAGGCACGGTACTTAAAAAAAACATATAGTTAGATTTATGATTATTGGTACCTTGTAGATGTAACCATCCTGATCATTTCCTGAAATTATATTAGCTACAGAGAAGTTTTCTGTTGCAACACTGATGGTATCAAAATCAAACCGACGTAACATTTGGTTTTCGCCTCCGACAGTATGAAGGAACATTTCCAATGATATTGAGATTCTATGTTCAGCTACAAGCTCAAAATTTATAACAAGTTGTTAGAAAGGGACATAAGGGTAAGATATAGATATCACAGATTAAATATCTATTCTAACTTCGTGATAGAAGACAGGTAAAGATAAGTTGTTAAGATAGATGCAGTGGATGTCATGGTTCAACCGAGCATATTCATATGTTTATGATATTATATTATATATGGAGTATTCCCTAGGTCGCGTGCCAAACTGCCAATTGAAAGCTTCACTCACTTGGCCAGTTATTTTTGAAAAGTTTACAATATTCCTATTGCATGTTCGTGTTTTAAATGAAAATATATACTTATAAAATAGAAAACGGACCAGCTGCGAGAAGGTAGAAGTACAAGAGCACCAAAAACGAATAAAACTAAGAGCGCTCAGCTCCATCATTCCAAGTAATGTCTTCATGAATCATATATGATATATCATTCATGCATCCCCACAAGCAAGTTGAATCCATTAACGTATAAAGTGAAGGTAACGGAGATGAGGTCAACTCTAGTAGTCCGCCACGAGGTCTCGGTCAAAGTAAATTCCGGTCAAAGCATCTCCAGTGACAATGGCGATTACGTTGGTGGTGGAGGCGACTATGGTGACAGCAACGTTGAAAGAGCCGTTAGAGACACTGAATGACAACTGAAAAAGCACCTCTCGACGTTGACGTTACACATGACTTTAAATTAAAGTCTCTTAGTATGTCAGCTATTGAAAAGATTCCGAACCATATTTTGGAGGAAGAAATAATATAAAAAGGTGATGTTCAAATGTAAAGTTTTTACATCTGATCACGTGGATACATTCAAAGCTGAAATTCAATCGAATGAGCTCAACTCTGTAACTCGTGGGACTAAGTCATTAAATGAAGACCAAAGGGTGTATGTGTCCCAAATGGGCACAAGTTCTGTGATCGATAAATTTGTGGTGTAAATGTAGTGAGATAGTTAAAATTGTCGTTTTAAAAAGAAGTTCGTTAAACGAAGATCCAAGCAAGGTCATGGTTGGGCCAGGTGTAGATCAAATGGGCCAGGTGTTCAAATGTAAAGTTTTAGATGCCAAAAAAAAAAAAAAAAAAAAAAAAAAAAAAAAAAAAAAAGATTTGAAGCACTTTTCCTAAGCTTGTGTTTGATGCAATTATGGAAGGCTGAAACATTAAAGGAGCACAATTTCAATCCCACTTCGGATATAGGAAGATTTTAAAGAGGTTGTACACTTCAGCTTTATTTTAGTGGTTTTGAGATGTTTGTTCAGTGTCTCTTAAAGGTGACGTTTTTTCAGGAGCTAACACTACAAGAAAATAGACCTATAGTTACAGAGGTTTAGTAGCACAAAAAAATGTCACTAAATCTATGACACTTTATAAAAAGTGTGTGTTAAAGCTTAAAATTTTGAGATTTAATAATATTTTTTATATACAAAATGTCTTAAAAGGCAAAAAATTATATCCTCACACTTTTTTGTGTCATTATAAATGTACTTTT
Source organism: Artemisia argyi (assembly GCA_030686995.1). Classification (NCBI taxonomy): domain Eukaryota; kingdom Viridiplantae; phylum Streptophyta; class Magnoliopsida; order Asterales; family Asteraceae; genus Artemisia; species Artemisia argyi. Next base: position 342 of record JARVZY010004469.1, on the reverse strand, counting down.
ACCTACTTGAATTCTACTTACACTTTTTAAGTATAGGAGAAGCACATAAAAGTTTTAGTAACACTTTTTAAGTTTTAGTGACACCTTTTAACTTTTGGTGACAGCTTTTTTAAGTGTCACCAAAAGACTATTTTTGTAGTTTTAGGTTCTTAAGTTTGTTGTTTAGTATCACTTTCGTTTTTCATTTGCATTTTTAGCTTCTTGCTATCTAATTAATGAATATCTTATTTGCCGTTAAAAATAATAATAGTTATAATTCACGCCTATATGCAGAAGAAAAATTTTATTTTACAACTGAAAGCTGAACATATGTCAATTTAAATGACCTTAATTGTATTTTTT
>JARVZY010004468.1:0-29497 GCA_030686995.1 Artemisia argyi | reverse complement strand
ATGAGGAGAGAGGTTGAGTGGGTCCCTATTTTTGGTATTTCGCTGCAACGTTTACAAGAAATACAACTTTTTTTTTTTTTTTTTTTTTTTTTTTTTTTTTTTTAATCAACGAAAACGTGACACGTGTAAGGAATGTGTCTCGCTGCATGCATGCAGCGATTTTAGTGGCCTTCTATGGAATTAAAAAAAACCAGCCCACTGCGAGGCAACCACCCTCCACAGTGGCCTCTGCAGTAATTTTCGCAATCAAAATAAACATCTATCCGGTATGTTATTGGCAACAATGTTCCAACTAGATGCAAAACATTTGATTTTCCTCCAACAAATGAACAAACCAAACACCCCTCTTAGATTCTTTACTTTGTTATCCTCATCATTCCTCCTCACTTGAAAAAAACTCGACCCCAAGTTCTCATGTGTTGCTGCTTCATCTACCTCACAATTCTTCATCCGACGAACGCTTATTAGCTGTAGCCTTCAACTCCATATTAACTCGAGTGCTCTCTTCATATTTTTAACACGTTTACCACACTCACAACGATTTTTAAATGTCGAAGAAATAATAACTTTTAACCAAACTACATTAAGTGAAAACAATTGATGAGTTTCCGTGATTTCCGGAAACCCCCTTAGGTCTCCCACTGCATATACGGTATACTCATCCAAATTGACCTTGTATTTAGATGATAAATTAGACTAACCAACTTGAACCCTAAATCATTCAATAACCACAAACACAATTTTCTAATCCAGGTATCAAGAATGACTAATACAAGATCATGAAACTATATAAGATTTTTTCTTTTCAAATAGTAATGGAAAACAAACGCATGAAGAAGAGTAAGGGGGTCAATTTTTAACCTCACACGAAACATAATATGAATGAGGCGTTAAAAATAAACAGGTTTGAGTTGGGCTAAACATGTTAATTAGATTCATAAAAACATAAGCATAATTAGCGTTTTTTTTTTTTTTTTTTTTTTTTTTTTTTTTTTTTTTTTGAGTTCACATATTGTACCTATTTTTCACACCCATCCGTTTAAAAGACTAATAATCAATTTTAATTATGAAAATTTTATAAATTGATTTATCAGAATCTTAATTATGCCATGACTGGTCATTGTTACATTTATTTTGAATATTTATATCTGCTTATATGGTTGCTTGCATGTTCTTCAAGCTGAAACTTTATAGTATTATCTTCAAATAATTATTAAGATTATGACATGTTAATTAATTCATCACGTAACTTCAAATTATCAAAATTATATTCATTTGTCACATCATTTCCACACGTAGATCCTCATTCCTCAATCACCTTCGCTTCTGACTTCACCATCTCTAACAACCCTAACAACTTTTCCCGCTCTTTTTAAAACAACTAAATTAAGAACTAACTCTTGAAATAATTCATTCTTTTTCTTCTCCATTCTCATTAACAAAGCAAGTTACATTTAAATAGGAAATAAAACTACTTAGCTTCACATGATCACCCTTCTTTTCAACCACTTTACTTCATCCACCGGACAAAAAGGTCTCGACAATCGTTATTTGTATAAGTTGAAAATTGTATTTGGTAGTTAGTTATTTACTTATGATAATAGTAATAATTTTTTTTGAACAACAATTTTTTTTTTTCTTTTTTTCACATTTTATATCACCTATCTCACAATATTTCTCACAAATACTCCAGCTTGAACTCACAACCCCTAAAATTGGTGGGCAATTCACATACAACTAGACCAAAGGTCTTGGGTTATTAGTAATAATGCTAATGAGTTATGTGATGACTTATTGGTAAGTATTTAATTTGGTTAGTGATTCAGGGGAAACGAGGGAGGTTATGTTTAAGTGGAAGGATAGTTACTGAAGTGAGCGAGTGGATAGGGGGAGTTTAAGGGTGATCATGTGAAGCTGCGGTTGAATTGTGTTGACTGTTGAGGTTCCGGTTAGCGTGAGTACATGTTATGTATATGTGTTGGATTTGAGAGGTTCAAGGTGTGTTATGAGAGAAGTGCTTTTGTTGTGATAAGTGATGTTGAAGGTGGTCTTGTGAATGCGTGAACGGTAACGATGGGTTTGAAGATGAAGAGGTTGTTTTAATTCGAGTCGAGTCACGAAACAGGTAATTAAGCTCGATCTGTATGTTTTCGATTTTGATGTACATGTTTATCATATGTGATTAATTTTTATATTACTGTTGATATGTGTGATTGTGTATGTATAACTGTATTAACGTTGGTGCTTATGAAATGCGATTAAAATAATATTATTTTGCTAGCTTGCACATCTCATATATATGGCCGGGGAAATAAGTTTATAAGAAATGTTGTTTAGATCCTTGATGTATCGGTAGGTTACTGAACATGAGTTTGTTGTTTATAATTTGTAACTTATGGCACGGTTTAGCAATCAATGAAGGAGATGTTATGTGCATGATAAGCCGTTAAAGTATACACCGTACCCTGTTACTTCAAATGAGTATCAACACTATATGAGATGAGAAGACTATCCTTTATAATGTAATTTGTATTTGTTACATAGAACCCTGGACAAGCACGCAGTTCTCTAAAATATATGTTTGTGGACCAAAATGGATGCCCGCTAATATCTTGTAATGATTGTTAATGAGTACATTTGGATCGAATTTTTGCTAAATACCAGAAGAATATCATGTAATCAATGCCAAATATGCCTGGCAAGTCACTTTGTTTTCTCATTCATATTGCATTTTTTTAGAACAGTTGGATGAATGTAGGTGGTTCAGAAAAATTCCAACTTAATCCCACAGTGGGTTTACACACGAGTGTATGTGTATCATCAAAGATTTGAAACTTAAAGGCGATAGCAAATTTTCAGTTTTGCTGACTCTCCTTCCCTGCAATTGAAGTCTAGGTATCAGGTAAAAAGTCTAGACTTCAAATAAACCCTTACCGTTAGAGGTGTCAAAAGTAGCCGGGTTGAGTCATGGGTGAAACCATGTTACCCAAAATGAGTTATTTATTCGTACGGGTTGGGTTGACCAAGAACACTTTAGGAGAGTGGTATAAGGTAGCAACAGGATGCACAATGTATATATACTCTAAAAAGCTTATACATCTCTGATAAGCTATTCTAAGGTTGTGTCTGTTCCCCCGACCACTATGTCCTGTTAAAAGAGTACTATTAGTACCTTTATGTAATCGACGTTTAATGTAGTTGTAGCATGATATTCTTTAGAATCTAATAACATGTGCTGAATATATTTCCTTCCATCTTCCTCAACAGCTCCTTGTGTTTCTTCGGAGATGGCTTTGATTCATCTTTCGATAATACTGTAAAAATCCGATTAAAATTTCCCGTTACTTCTGCATTTGTTGTTGTTTTCCTTGTACATCAAACCACTATAGCAATGGGATATAAGCAGATATGTTTTGCGCTCCTAGTAACTCAATATCTTAAACACGATATCTCGAAACCCATCTTCAGTATAGCTTGGATCCTTCCCTTTATGACCCATAACATGCTTGTCACAAGATTAATCTTGGTGTTAAATGCAATATTCTTAATACTGATCTTAGCCCTAATCTTAGAGTAAACTTCAGTCACCATCTTTCTCACTTCATAATTTCAAATTCTTTGACTTCTGTCAAGGTTTGTGCTGCTTATCAGTTGACTGACTAAAAGCTTCCGTAAATTGCGCCAGTACATCTTGTAGGAACATACAATATTTTACTCATTATAACGAATGGCTAATGCAGTTGTAGGTTTGCGGTTAGCAAAAGTCTCATCCAGGTCACGAGCCACTATACCTATACAAGGTCTACAAAACCATGATGTGAAGCTTCCTTCTGAGCCCGAGGCTGAAGATAGGAATGTATTTCTGAGTCATATCGGTGAACCTTTCATTCAAGTTGAAGCTGAGAAACGGGAAGTACCCTACAGCTCGTAATCCATAGGGGCCTGGTGGTAAGAGAGTTTCACTCATTCTGTCACAGGAAAACATAACATGCACTTGCAAGCTAGCTAGCGTGTGTCGGTTGTCGACTTCCCACCACCATGACCACGAGGTGATCATTCTGAAATAAATCTTATATCCAAGTTTTATTTTAATTTTATTGTATGTAACTTATGGAGAAGTCTGCTAGTTATACGCTGATTAGTAAACATTAACCGCTAAATAAGTTTGGAACGACGTTGAACCATGTATACCGCCATAAACTCACACATCTGTGATCCTAAGTCATTAAACTCTAATCTATATAACAAGCTGCTTGTTATATGGATAAGGATAGATCTTTGCTTGTTATAAGGATGGATGACTTAGGACCACGGAGATGGCGTGTAACCATATTGCATCAAACATGGTTGCAGTCAGATCCAAACTGATTTTGTGGTTAACGTCTAATAATCAGCAAGCATGGATCTACATGTAAACTAGTAGTGAGAGGAGAAAACCTCACTGAAGTTATACCAACGGAATTTCCATTGTTATATTATGTTCCGATTACAGGTTGAAGGAAAAGGATATGTTTAGCTACAGATGATGTGAATTGCAGATTGCAGATTGCAGTTGAATGATGTTGAGATTCCAAGGAACATGCATAACTTCTTACATAGATAGAACACCGATTCACTTACAGCAACTAAAAACAGAATATCCTATTGCAATCAAAATACAAGGATTACTACTAAACCTTCTTTCTACATTTACTTGCACTTTCTTACATAGCCAGATGGCAGCAGATTGACTCTCTGTGTGCTCAAGAACCTGTCATTGACATAAGATATTATTAAGGTCTAAGAAAAGCATAAGAGGAAATAAAAATTAAAAACCTAGAAAAGTGTAGCTTTTACGAAAATCATCATTCGTCTGTTTAACAATATCCTACACATAAAAAGGAAATAAACGATCTACACAACTTTAAGTTGATTGTTCAAGTTCAAATGTAAGCTTTGAAGGGTTGAGGTAGATAACCTCTGTTAAATTTCCATTATAGTTCAATCTTGGGTTCATAGTACATACACTACGGGTCAAATAGGCTGGTGAAATGGTTGACTAAAGAGAAAACGAGTCAAGTTAATTAACAAAATAATATAGGCTTTCTAACCATATAAAACCTTAATAAGTTAACTATATGATATAAGAAACATTGAACAATAAAGTGAATGAAAAACTGGCCAACCTGGATAGACCAGTTATAGACCGAACCTGTTTTGACCCGTTACTCAATACGCATGACCCACCCATTTTGCCACCTCTACTTTACTCAACAAAGTGTAAATTAAGCAATAGACGATGTCTAAGTTGCGTGATCAATGAATCACTAGAGCTTGGGTTATTGAGTGTTGATAACAAAACATCTATTCAATAAGTTCAACTACAAATATATTTTGCCAGGGTGTTATCCCTTTTACCCAAAAAAAAAAAAAGTTCAACTACAAATATTATTTTGAGATTTTTTACAATCCTGATTACTTGATGTCGACACAGTCATCTATAAATTCTTAATGCATCAAAGAAGAAACATGCCAGCAATGATCCTTGAGCTGATATAAAATAGTGTAGAAAAACAGAATAAAATGAGAACTTACAAGAAGATGAATTACAGCCTCCACCTCACTATCCGGTCACTATGCTTCTTGAAAATCTCCATCAATGCTTCACTGTACACAGTCTCTTCTTTATCCTCAAAAGCATCATCATTGTCACTTTTCATAAAACTAGCATTAGTATCATCCGCAGGATCATTCCACTGCACTACATACAGTTTTACCTCCTTCATGACGTACCCTGAAACTGGTAATTCCAACAAGGGCACGTAACACTCACTCACCCTACGAGCAGTACGAAAATATCTCAGCTTTTGTGCAATAGTTTCATCAGAGGGTGAAGATAGCCAGTTCCTCACTTCAGCAACTTTTCTACCACTAACAGAAACTTTGCCCCTTTTCCTCGAATCCGTAATGGAAACCTTTTCCAACATTGGTAATCGAATAATGTAAGACAACAAGGTAATCCAATATATCATATCACTTGTCAACATTTCATCCTTATTCAAAGTTAACGCCATATCTTCTTCTCCTTCTTGGTGAGCACTTTCATTAGCTTTAAATTCCTTTTTAAGGCACACTAAATTCGGTGACAGATATATAAACGAGTCGAGTTTAACTTTGAAGTTAACCTTCCACTTGAACAGAGAATGATTATCCAATGAAGACGGAAGTCGGATACATAGAGACTTAACTCTTTTAAACTTCATCAAAGAGTTAACTGCAGACCCCAAAGATGCCAAATAGGAAGGGTCAACAAAAGGATTGGTAAAGCAGGTGAAGGAAATGGCCTCTACTTGAAGGACAATATGGTAAAAAACGTCTTGAAACATGCTTGCAAAGGCATAGGGTTTTCAAATCAATTAATCTGTTTAAAATTTGGAAAACAATATCTTCTGGCAAATCACTGAATGAGGTAAAATTATCTTCTACTTTGAGTTTCTTGATTTCATTCATTTTCAGATAATGATCCTGTGTTTATGTAGTGTCGCCTGAATCACAATCAATGTTAGGAACAGATCTTGCATTTGGCATTGTTTTCAAAATATGTTATACAACATAATTATAAGCTATAAACTAACGGTTACGGAAAGAAAAAAAAAAAAAAAAAGTTAAAAGTTAACATTCTTCATCTAAACTGCTATGTTATCAATTGTGTTTGGAAACTGAAACAGATTTAAAGAGTAAACATAAGCAAAACTATATAGCCTTCAACTAAAAAAAATGTTGAAGCATATAATCAGATTTAAAAACATTTCTTCATCCTAACTGCTTATTATTAAATGCTTATTACTCTAGAATAAGTAGACAAACAGGTATCGTTCAAACTGCTTTAAAAACAAATAACCACCTCCTAATTGGTGAATAAGCAGCGTCTTATAATAATAACTAGTTATTAACATTTATAGGGCAAATCGCACAAAAAGGTACTAAACTTTAGGTCAATTTGAATTAAAGGTATCCACCCTTTCTTTTTCTTGATTTAAGGTATAGAACTTAATTTTATATGCAATGTAAGGTTTTTCACGGTTCTTTCGACTTCAGAAAAGATAACAGTGTTATGGTCATGTTATTAGCTGAAATGGTTAATTAATGTGGTGTATCATTCAAGTTGAGCCTTGAAAAGTTATTCCGGCTAAAATTATGATCCGTGACCTCTTTCGAAAAGTAAAAAAACCTTACATTGCACAAAAATAAGTCCTATACTTTTTTGTGCAATTTGCCCTAAGATTTATATATGGAGATAAATAGGTACCATCCAAACTCTTGAAACAGCTTAACAGATAAGCCACTAATCTTTATCTCAAGCTATTTCAAGCTAAAAGCAAAAGGCAAACTTATACTTTTAAATCCATAAAAATAATCGCCTTGAACAATATAAAAGTACTTATATGCCATTTTTTTTTCCTTATAAAAAACAGATAAATGGTTTAAGAAAGTGGCAAATCCCAAACACCCCCCAATTCTTAAAAAATGACCACTAGTTAATCTCTTTTATTCGTCATACCCAGATGAAATAAACTATATATCCGTACAGTCTTGTTAAACCCACATGTAAATGTCAAGAATAAAACATTAAAAAAAATGAAAAAGACAGCAAAATAAATGAAATCAAACAAACCTGACTCCTGAGAGAGAGACAAGCAACGGCTGCTTTCCTAAACTCCAAATGACAACAACAAAGGAACAACTAGCTAGGGTTTTATGTGTCTTTACTGGCACGAGGAACTCACGTGACTTGGTGTGGGATTTACCACTAGTAATATACAACGGTAAAAAGGGTGGAGATAAATTTGGTGGATTGAGTTTAACCCATGGGAGAATGTGTCTCTTTTTTAACAATACATCTATACATTCTAATAAACCAGGATAATTTACAAGCACTCTAATGCATGCTATGCATTTATTTTGCTGATGTGTCTGCATTGTGATTGGTTAGTGATTTAATGCGTACAACATGCTTATGCATTATTCTTCGCACCTTATCAACATATACAATTAATTCCATATACATTCAAAACAGCTGTTTCAATTCAACATTTAATATAAACGCATTCAAAATCCCTACCCTTCAAATGCGTATCCTCCTCTCCGATTAATAAAGCACACACACAATTGCAACTCAAATCACAACATCATTCAAGATCCCTTGAAAATTGATCTATGGCAGTTATCAATTCAATTCGTTCTACAAATTTTCTTGATTTGCCAATGATTTCTATGCCATCCACTCCGTATATTTGGTAACTATCGTATTTATTCAAGTTTTTTTAGGGATTCGATTGGAATCCCGTAGTAAAGATATTTTGATGTGCTGACTTTTTATTTTGGGTTTCGATTCAATTTACAATGTATTTGGCCGTGTTTTATTTCAATTAATTTGTGTGTTGCTAAACCCTAGAAAAAAATTAGGGGGAATGACATTCATGAATTAGTTTTTATAATTTGTGTTTTTTGCAGATTCAATATATTTACTGCTCGATGAAATGCTCATCAACATTATATTTTGCTATACTTGAGGTATTTTTTTCTTATAATGTTGTTATCTATTGATTAACGTATTTTTAGAATGGCAAGTAATGAGATTGTGTTAGTGATGTAAAAAAATGTATGATATGATCTTACAGTTAGTTCTCTACTTGAATTAGGCTGGTATTAGGGGTGTTTGGGATTGCATAAAAATTATCCATTTGTTTATATATTTGCTTTGATTATAACACATGATTTGGGTAATTTTCAGTTTCATTACTTTGGATTGCAGGTCCTTTTTTGTGTTATTTTACCTCCTCCAAATTATTCTTCACAAGAGTAAGAAATCATTTTGAATGACATATAAATGTTTCTCTAAACCTTTAAATCATATGATTTCATCGTTTGACATGTCGGTTAATTTTTTTTGGAACCCTAACAGGAAATTTGATGATGCAAGACTCATGTGTGGTGCAAAACTATCTCCTTCAGCAAGCCAAAAGGGTTTCAATTTTGTTGTGATAGGCTGATGCAACTATCCAACCATAAGGTTTCTTTGGAGTGTTTCTTTAAAAGGGCCTTTAACAGTAAGTTGTTATCTTAATTATATTTGGTTGCATGTACATCTTCTTTTTTGGTTGTTTGTAGGTCATATTTCAGTAATACAAGTTTTTATTGCTGTTTTGATTAGCTTTTTAGTTTGTATATACTCTAATGTTTTCCAAAGAAAATAAAAAGATTCTTATTATTTTCCAACACATTGTACTTAATTGCTGGTAGTTGCAAGTGACGAGCAAAACAAATGTTGACGGATACTAATAAAAATTTGTTTTTCGGGTATTACTAAACATACAATTGCAATGTATCATAATAATCGTGTCCTTATCAAGCGAACTTAAGTGTTAAAGTGTTACTTATTTGCTTAGGGTGCTGGGAGTGGTTCACTCACCATCCTTCCCTTCACTCACTCCCAACCAATCCCCTTACGCCACATCATTCCCCACTTTTTTCATCACTCACCCTTTACTCACGTCATTTTTGGAGGCGCCACTTCACTCACCCTTCACTCACTTCATTTTTTTTTTCTTTTTTCTTTTTTTCTTTTTTCTTTTTTTTTTCTTTTTTTTAAAATTCCATTAAAATTATAAAAAAAAAACTAAAATTTCATTAAAAAAAAAAAAAAAACATTACATAATATTATTAAAAAACATAAAATAACTAAAGTTCCATTAAAACTAAACTTAAAACCATTAAATCCTACAAACTACACGGCCACCCGTATTTTGCGCATATCTCGCGTTTCTTGTTGATGACGAAATCCTTAAAAGTCGGGTCTGGGATATGGTCATGCGGATCCATAGCTCGGATCAAACGGATCGAAGTTAGTGGGAATTTGCGGGAGGGGTTGTTGGGAGTAAAAAAATGGTGGAGATTGAAGATACATTTCGGGGCGGTAAGGTTGTGCTTGAGAAGATTCGAAACCGGGTTGTGATTGGATTCGAGGACGAATTGTGCCTCTCGAGCCACCTCTCGCTCCACGACCACCTCTTCTTGGATCTCTATTTTTGCCACGTTCCATATTTTTTTCTCTCGGTAATTTTTTTTTTGTACATAGTCGTTGTTTTTGTTTTTTTTTTTTTTTTTTTTGCTTTCTACCCACCAACACAAGACCAATACCTTTTATAAAAAAAAAAGTAACCGTTGCACCCAACGGTCCTTCCCAACGGTCAAATCACATTTCCAACGTTCAAAATTTCAATTCTTCCCGTGCGTGAGATACTCACTCATTTCCCCTCCCCGTGCGGTGTAAAAGTCGAGGCGGCGGTGCTACCGTGCGGGGTAGCTTACCGCACCGCATGCTCCCGCACGCACTCCCAGCACCCTTATGTACTCAACATCTTTAAGCGTTTGAATCAAGATTACTTAAGTGTTAAAGTTCAGAATGGAGTCAAGTGTTATACAGTAGTTTGTGCCAGTATTAACCCTTCTTTAGGTTTTCTAACTTTTATCTAATTCTCCAGGAGTGAACATTCTGTCAGCCTCGAGTTCATGGGTGTGTGGCCAGTTTTGGTGAATAGCTTCTTTTACCCGATATTGTACCACAACATGCTGACTCAACAACATGATCAAATGCATCAAAGAAACACAAAAAGAATCACAAGTAAAGTTCGTTGGATGAAGATATCCTGAAAAAGTGTTATCGTTTTTTTTTTTTTTTTTTTTTTTTTTTGAGATACCCATCATGCAACAATATAAATGTTGTATTTCAGATTCTTCGACATAATACTAATATAAAATGAGATCAGGAGGAACGAACCTTGGTTCGGCCATTCATGTGCTATTTTGTTTTTACATTGTGGACAAGGTTCACAAGATAATTTACCAGCAGCCAATTATATAACGGATGGAAAAAGTGTTTAGGAATTTTAAAGGGTTGCTTTATGCTGAAGTGTTATCATTTTTTTATTTTTATTTTTGTGTATTTTTTGTCTTATGATTGTATAACTGTAAGACATTTACTTTCTCATGTTGATAAGGAATGTAAAGTAAGTTTTTTTTTTTTTTTTTTTTTTTTTTTTTTTTTTTTTTTAATTTGCGCTGTTTGTGGTTACATTCCATTGTTTTTTATATTTGCTAATGCTTTTAAAATGCAGTTGGTAAAGCTTATTTTGATTGATGATTTTTTTTATTTTTTTTTTCTTAACTTTCGACCTCAAAAAAAGTGTAATTTGTTTACTAAAACCATTCAAATCGAATTTTTAATTCTAACTTTAAACCTGTTCTATAGTAATAAATTATCACAAATGTTATGGTAATAAAAATATAACGCTTTCTGTTCCATTACTTTTTAACATGTAGATGTTATGTTAATGTTATGCGATTTGGTAAAAGATCAAACCTTAGATTGAATGTATCTTTTAAAGATATATTCAAAAAAGTATTTGAGTTTAAATGTAGTTGTGTTGGTAAATGTTAGTATGTGTTAATAACCAAACTCAATGTAATTGAATTTGTCACAATTAACTAAAGACTACCATATTTGTTTGTGGAATATATGTTCTTCACGTATCTTATGCGGGTCTCAACTTGATGTATTTTTGTTAAGCAATAACTTTGCATTCTTCCTCTACAATCTTCCCCAATCAGTTACGATTCTTCACTCAAATCAACCAATTCAGTTTTGAATCACCATCAAATAATTTTAATGTATTCAACGCTTACATTTTTTGGTGAAAATTCTGAATCTAAACCCACGCTTCAATATCAATTGATATCATTTTTTGTATATGTCTACGGCTTTCAATTGTGAGCTCACTCAAATTTGTAAGGTCACTCCATCTTTGTCAAAATCTATAACTTTAGTACTATATGAAATTTGCGTTATGTCATGAAATATTTGGTAAAAATGTTACAGTTACAGTTTGGTACTTACCTTAGAAATTTGATAAGCAATAGAGAAGAAAAAAATCATTTGTGAGCATGACATGGAAACTTTTGAATCAATTATTTGCGGTTCTACACGTCGTTGACATAAAAAATTATAACTTTATTAGTACTATCTTTGAGTGTCCACCAAATCAAAAATCATAATTTGCCAACTCCATGAACATTTTAAGTAACGCGGGACAAGCATGGTTTGTGAAATCAAAGGTACGGAGTAGCAAATTTGCAAATTTCTCAATAGAAGCTCACAACAAGAGGGAATAACCCTTCGTCTTTTGGAAATTTGATTATTTTTTTCAAAATTATTTAACAATATGAATTTATAGGGTCGCCTTACTTAGCGTTCTAAAAGGTGGAGTATATTGTAGCAGAGCTATGATTCAAACGGTCACTACGTAAATGTTGGTGAAAAACTTAAGATACTGAATTAGTGACTACCAAGGGACACCCAAACAAAATAGACTTTTTTCAAATTGAATTAGCGTTCAATACTAAATTAGCATTCAATAAGGTAGACTTTTTCATATATTCTAAATGCTTTCAGTATCTTTAAGAAGGTCAGAAGCTTTCAAGTTGAGCTATCAAGTTCTTTTTGAATCTTATATGGTGCATATGCAAGGTCAAAAGGATCATGAAGTTCGATTCGAGACCCCTTATTGCAGAGTCATATATGGTGCACCTCTTATTGGACGGAGTCTCAATTATTTTGAGTTGACTTAGTGATAAGTCTTTTTGACATTGAGTTTGTTTCAAGCTTTTTTATTCTTCTATAGTTTCAGGGTTAGTATACAAATATGTTTATTTGATCGATTAATTGACCAGATAATTTCTTAATTTGTGGAAATTTAATTGATCACGTTTTGATAAATTATACGGAGTAATATATTATTAAGCACAACCTACTTTTTCTTACATTTTCTATGGACTCAAGGAATGGACATCGACTAAACTGATTAGCGCTCACACACGTCATTTTCTATTTAAGACCATCAAATTTTCAAACTGCAACACATGTACGTTTATTATTATAATTGTTACAAAATCAATTGATTATTGAATAATTCACGTATTATATCATTATTTTTTCATATGTTAATGTAACATGTTTACGTTCATTGTTTTCTTATTATCTCATTTTCATATTTCCTTTAAAAACCCCGCGAATCCACGGGTCTTTAAGCTAGTAAAGAATATTATTATTATTATTATTATTATTATTATTATTATTATTATTATTATTATTATTATTTTATTTTAAATTTTTTTTTATAATTGGGTTAATTTAACACGAACTTTTTTTTTTCGATTAAAAAATGTATTAAATACACTTAAATTAAAGTCAAAAAGTTTGTCCTCAAAATCATCATTAGGCAATTCATTTGTACAAATTTTTTTAATTATGAGAGTTGATTTGTACACATTTTTTTAAAGGCAATTCATTCCGAACAAACTAAACAAAAACAAATGAAAGCATTTACTATATTAACAAGATGCTTAAGTGTAGTGAACAAAAAGAAAAAAAAAAAACAAACAAACTTCGACTAAAGCAAAACTAACCTAAGCCAAACATCACTATTATGGTACATAACACATGATAGACCAACTGTCCCAAATGAAAATAAATATGATATAATTTGCACACTCATTGTATAAGTATTTGAAGCAGTACATAAATATGATATAACTGTCTTATGCAGTATTTGGAGTGTCCCGGTTATAAATAAAAGTGTGCAAATCAATTCTCTTTAATTATACATCATTTGTCCTAAAATAATTGTTCACTTATCAAAAAACACAAAAGAACATAACTATACTATTTTGTTTTTGGAAATGATAAATCAAATGTTTCTACTTAAGGGTAAAAGCATAAAATAGCCATATATTTTTCAAAATGTAATGATTTGAAACAATTACTTTTTTATTAGCATATACATCCACGTACTTTCAAATTTTGTTCCGACTTCACCCATATGACCGATTTATATTAATATAATATTATATTAGAATAATATTATTTATTACAATATGGGTGGAGTTGGAACAAAATTTGAAAGTACGTAGATGTATATGTTAATAAAAAGTACGTGACTATTTTATAGTTTTTGCCCTCTACTTATCTCCTAATTCTAGGATGATGACAAATGTTAAATCAATGAGTGATTTTGATCTCACTCATCGGTCCGGTCCGCGAATATGGTCGGTCCGGTCTCGGTCCGGTCCGGTCCGGTCGGTCCGGTCCAATTAGGCAAGTTTTTTCGGGTTTTTGGTCGGTCCGGACCGGACCGGACCGACCGGACTGAGGACCGAATTTGGCAAAAAGCTTAGACCGAGGACCGGACCGAATGTGGTCGGTCCGGTCCGGTCGGTCTCGGTCCGGTCGGTTTTGTCGGTCGGTCCGGTCCATCCGGTCCGTTTGCTCAGCCCTAGATCAAAATAAAGAGTTAGATTTAACCACATAAAGGATCATCTTCCACATGAGATCTCTCAATGTTCTTCATGATTCAGATGATGATGTAATATCAATGATTTGGAACTGTTCTCTGTAGTCTGTACAACCATTCAAAAAGTTAGTAGGAGATGGTAAGACTTAACCACATAAAGAGTAAATACACTACAAAAGACAATCATATTCGTTGTTAACATATAACATATGTTGTGATTCATCCTCCTCATCAAACTTTGGATGTTTCAACCTTTCTATCTATCCCATGCAACTCTTCAAATCTCAACTTGATTCCGGCTCAAGATTCTTCTCTATCTACTAAAGCAAACCTACAATCTACCTCATGCACACTTAAATCTAAGTTACACAAAACTTCTGTGCAGCAAGGCATTGAGATTTGCTAAGATAGTGCATGAAAAGAAATCCACGTCAAAGAACAAAGAGAAGGATATCGGAAAGATCTCAGTTGGAATCAAGAAAAAAGGTAGAGCTAAAGTAAGGAAGAACAACATTGTGTATGAAGGGGAGGATGATCAATCATGTTCACTATCTCAAAGGGATTCTGAAGATGATGAATCCGTTTCTATGCATAGTCTTGGGGCTTCATTGGGCATCACTCTTGATGGAAAACCGGCTCGTTCAAAACATGACGTGTTTAGTGACTTTTTGACTGAGGTGAGCAACAATGGCATACCTCATCCCCCATTGTGAACAACAATGGCGTTATCAAGAACAACACCGCAAGCTATTTTTCTTCTTCAGTATTTAATGTGCACCGGCCGCCACTGCGTGATCAAGCTATTTCATCAATCTCGGATTTTTCAAGTTCATCTATGGTGCTCGAGAGTTCAAGTTGAGCTCATGATCTCATTTTTAGTTAATAGTTCTCACTTTGCCGATAACAATTAGTCTCAATTTCATGTGCGACGGTAGCATTTTCTTTTGTTCTCAAGCCATTGTAATTTAGGATGTCATCTTGCATTCTTTAAGTGTGTTTCTTGGTTTATACATTCATCTTTTATATAATAAAACAAAACCTCAAGTGGGAACTTTTTCATTTCAAAAAAATCAAATCATACCTTATTTAGTAATAATTTTATTTAAAAAAAAATAATTATTTTCATTTTAGGTATCATTTTATATTTCTCCATAAAACAAGTAGAAGATAAATACAAAAAATATAGATAAGATGCAATTAACAATAAGATTAAAATTTTTAAATAATTATCTTTAATAATAAAAAAACTATAATTAAACATCATAAATCAAACAAAACAAATATTAAATTATTTATTTTTTAATAAATAAAAATATATGATTAAAAAAATTAAAAAAAACCCGCGCGTGCGCGGGTATTATAACTAGTCTTCAATACAACAAGTTTTTTGCAAAATAATAATAATAATAATAATAATAATAATAATAATAATAATAATAATAATAAAGTAAAAAAAACATATACTGCTCACTTTCTGTCAGTCAGAGTTGAGTTTAGAGTCACTTGCTTTCTATTTTTGTTCACTTTACTAACATACGTTCTTTTGTAAGTTACTAATCTTAGAAAACATTTTACGACATTCCTTAGAAAAAATGGGTTGCTCAATACAAGCTTCATAAACAAGTTATCCATGTCACTAAACTCACATTTTACTCCAATATTCAATAGATGACTGAACTTAAAACAAAGATTATGACTAAGTATGTATCATCCTGACAATCACAAGTAAACCCATTTTCTCACACTTTTTCTTCATAAAATGCCCAATTAATCAAGTTTTCTCCAAAATACATCATTCCTCATTCAAAAATGGAAAAATCCCAAATATCAGTTTGAGGAACAATCTAAAATCTAGCAAATGCGCAAAAATAAAGGGTATTTTGGTAAAATGATAATTTGTTGGGCCTTTTGTTAAAAATATGTGAGAAAATGGGTTTCTTTAACAAAATGGAGTTTGGGGATTGCTTACAGGTTATCCTTACCAAAGAGCTTATCAATTACTACTTGAAAACATGATATTTCAAGCTAAAAGCAAAAATAAAACTTATACTTTTAAATCCATAAAAATAATCGCCTTGAAAAATCTAAAAGTAATTATATGCCCTTTTGTTCTCATTAGTATCAAAAAAAGGCAATTAAAAGCATATAAATGGTTTAAGAAAGTGGTAATCTCAAACACCCACCAATTCTTAAAAAATTACCACTAGTTAATCTCTATTAGTGGTCACACCCAAATTAAATAAACTATATCCGTACTGTCTTGTTAGAGCACGAGTTATGGTAACGGGGCAACGCTGTTATGTCCGATGTGGACGTTTTTCAACGCCGTTTTGGCGTTAAGACCAATTCCATGTGGTGTGTGTTAGACTTGCGTTTCCATTTACGTTAACGTGGTAACTTGCGTTGTGGCATTTACATGTGATTTTCAAAACCGGCCCTTGTATTAAATTTTTTACCGTTTGGAGTGTTTAAGTGTGTGTGGGTCTGCGTTTGTGGGTTTGCGTTTCTAGGTGTGTGTGTGTGTGTGTGTTTAAGTGTGTGTGCAGGAGAGGAGATGAAAAAGATCATTTTTTTTTGGTTAACGGTGGAGAGGAGCCCAAAGATGGTATGTGTAGGCTCGAAAGTATTGGACCAAATACCCATTTAACTTATTTATTCTTTTCGCTATTTTAGATTTGTAATTTTATTTTAAATAAAAATGTTATTTGTATATTAATTTAATGAATGAAATATTAGTTAAGGGTTTTTAATAAATGAAATTGTTGAGGGTAGAATTTGTAAATTGTAATTTTTTTTTAAAAAAAGGTGGGTCTAAAAAATTGGTGTTATTGGGTGTTATGATTTCCTGGTGTTTTTTGGTGTTATGTTATTTGGTGTTGAAATAATATGGCGCTGACGTGAATGGTATTTTGGTGTTAAGGGGTGTTACCACTCCTTGTGCTCTTAAACCCATGAATTTATATCCAATATAAAATGCTTGATTTCAACAACACCCACATGAAAATGTCAAGAATAAAACATTGTAAAATGATTTGCATGGCTAAAATTCATGCCTAAAAACATGACTAACTCTAAGATGACGACACATGGCAAGATTAGTGGTGAGGATCATGAAAGAGAAAATGTGTATTCCACATGTCACATGATTAATTGGTTAAGCATAAATTTAATCATATGAATTAAGTCCCTCTATCATTACTCTAAAACATTAAATAAAAACATAAAGACAGAAAAATAAGTGAAAAAAACAAACAAACTTGCCTCCTGAGAGAGAGACAAGTAACGGCTGCTTCCTCAACTCCAAATAACAACTAGCAAGCATTGACGAATCCAAGATTTTATATACGGGTGGGCCAAATATAAACATGGCAATTAATCGATACAATGTCGTTGCTAGAAAATCATTTAGATTGTTTGTTTCTATTTCAAAACCTTGGAATCATGAATCATGGTTGCAAAAATCGTGAGTCGGTGGTGAGGCGGTTGAAAGCCTTGTAGCGATTAATAACCGATTACAAGGCCGATTACCTTGTAATCGCCAATTACAAGGCCGATTACCTTGAAAAAATCAACAAGGTGAAAGGCCGTGCACCTTGTAATCGCCGATTACAAGGCCGAGTTGACCGATTTTTGCAAAATTGTCGTGAATACTACCCAAGACGACTTGCACAACAGTACTAGATTTTTCTATATAAGGTACTTTTGATAGTAAAATTGTAATAAAAATGTATCTAAAAGTATGCTTAAATTGATTTGTAGCATCTAAGAAGTGATAATGGCTTTATATAATGCCAATAAAACACTTTCATGTTTGAATGAATGAAAAATTATAAAAATGTGTTATACATTAGATTGTATTTATACAGGCCTTCAAAGCTTTTAAACTTCTTGGATTTTAGGTGGGCCAAAGTATGCTCTAATGGATCAATTTAAAGCAACACTATGTATTATGTAATATGTAGTAACTCATAGAACTTTGGGGTGGGCCTTGGCCAACCCAACCGTAAACGTAGCTCGGTCACTGCTAGCAAGGGTTTTGTGTCTTTTTAATGGCATGAGGAACTCACGTGATTTGGTGTTTCTTTCACTCCTTTCATTCATTGGATTTACCACAAGTAATAAACAACGGTAAAAAGGGTGGATTGAGTTTAACTTACGGGGAATGTGTCCGTATTTGACGCTACATAAGAATATTTGGTACTTTTTTCTAATTTTAGAATAGGTGTTCTAGAAAACTTATTTAATACATTTTAATTAAACTTGAAAACTATCTTATTTGAATTTGATTCTAAATTTAATGAAAACTAATGTTTGTCTCAAAATAAGTGTACAATTTTTATACATAAATAGTAATTATCAGTGTTCTTGAAGGCGTCGTCAAGGCGCGAGGCGTGGCCTCGCCGCCACGAAATTGACCTTGGCGGCTGATCTATACATGACGCAAAAAGACGTGAAATAAGGCACGCCTTTGCGCGCCTTTTGGTAAGACGTAGCGCCATTTTTTGAACCAGTTTATTATTATTATTATTATTATTATTATTATTATTATTATTATTATTGAACTATTTTGAACTTGTACTTAGAATTTGGGCTATTTGGTATATGGGCCTGATAATTATATACTCCATCCGTCTCACATTAAGTGTCCACTATGACTTTTTTAAGTCTTTTTTCTTCAACTTTGACTTCAAATTTTTTTGTACGTATTATATAGTACTTGATGCAAGATATATGAATGGATTAAGTTTTTAGTTGTGTTTTCATTTGTATAATTTTCATTAAGTATTATATAACACAAATAAATATATTTAAGGTCAAAGTTGGTGAAAAAAGACTTAGAAAAGTCATAATGGACACTTAATGTGGGACGGAGGTAATAGTAAGTAGTAGTTTAAATGACTAATATAGTACGAGTAATATGATCTAAAATTATAAATATACAAATCTATAAATATTTTTTTGACGCTTTAGTTACGCCTTAAGAAATGCAAAGACTCCGCCATGGCCCGTAAGGCTTGAGACGCGGTCATGCCGCCACGCCACGCCTCACGCCTTTTATAACCTTGGTAATTATGACGGTTAATTACTAATTTTTACTACTCTACTCTTATAATCAAAACTTTCATTAATTACTCATTTATAGTTTCTATATTAAGTATGAGGGTAAAAATGATATTTTATCAATCAAAACTAACAATAATTACACATATCATAATTTGTCATTTTTTTTTTGTTGATGAACACTCTTTTTGAGACGGAGGGAGTAGTATAAAACAATGTGCTCAGAGCGCTTGTTAAGACAAAATAATTTTGAAATATAAATTTATTTGTCTTGTTATTTTTGTTTTTCTAATTAAATCTTGGTTTAATTATACATCATTTGTTTTAAAATAATTGTTCACAACTTCACATACATAAAATATAAA
The DNA here is from genome assembly GCA_030686995.1 of Artemisia argyi. Classification (NCBI taxonomy): domain Eukaryota; kingdom Viridiplantae; phylum Streptophyta; class Magnoliopsida; order Asterales; family Asteraceae; genus Artemisia; species Artemisia argyi. The sequence continues at coordinate 9,684 of JARVZY010004468.1, read as the reverse complement.
AACATCATAACTATTACTACTTATTATTATTATTATTATTATTATTATTATTATTATTATTATTATTATTATTATTATTATTATTATTATTTGCTAAAAATGATAATTTTACTTTTAACTAATCAACTAATTATTTCTTCATACCAGGTAATTATAATTTCAAGTAAGGGTAGGACAGTAAACTCAATCAAACGTCTCTATCTATTTATAATAGTGGAATGTTAATTTGAGACAACCTAAAATAAAAACTTAGATGACTGATAAGCCAGGACAAGTCAAAGGCTCGCCTTTTTCGAATTATCTTAATAGAAAACACCTCATCTATTCAACGTTTAAATTATAATAAATCAAAATTTCTTAATATGGTTTCCTACCCAATATAAAATGCACCGGTTATGTTGTGATAAAATGAGTTGAAAAGAGTTATAGGAAACTCAATGTTTATATCAAAGCCATATTTGATATAGGTGGGGGATCATTTACAAAGTGACAAAAGTTTAAAAAGCCTAAAAAGTTTTTACAATTGTTAGATCAGAAATCAAGATCCGATCAAATTAAAGAAGGAAATCTACACATAAGGGCATGATGGTCATTCCAATAAAATAAGATCATTTATTTTCCATCTCATGTTCCTCTTTATTCCCAATCTTAGATCCGACTATCAGATCCAGCGATCTTTTTGACTATCAGCATCGTTGCATTGTCACCAGCACTAATTGGTCACCGTCAGCACTAATTGATCCGACTAGCTACCAGGCGGTGCCGGTGTGGTGGAGGTGTCACAACTCGTAATTTCATATCCCTTTTCAGATGTCGAAATTTCATTTTCATATTGGAAAGTTACTATTCACCAATCACTATTCATCATTTTTAGAGTCAGTTTGAGATTCCGAGAAGCGTTCAGAAAATTCACTATTCACATGACACTATTCATTTCCGGATAGAAAACATTATTCATGTGCCTTATTCATTTCATCGTAAATTTAGTTTACGGATATTTAAATTCGCGTAATCGGTCAGGTTAAGCTGCGAATTCATACATCGTCAATAGGGACACTTCATATGGACTAGAAATGGTTTACATATCATTACAATAGCATTTGCATACTATTCCACTCGTAGGATATTCCAATTACTATTTTTGGTATAATTGACTTTTACGTATGTTTATTTTTAAATAAACGTTGACACGCAACCAATAATGTGACTAACACGTACGACGCTCCCGACTATGATTCTAATATATTTTTATATTCATTTTAATAATATATAAATTATATTATTAATTTACCCGGTATTTTAGAAATTTATTTAATTAATACCGTAAACTTAATATAATTACGATGGCTTTCGTAAAAACTAAACAATAATCACCCAAACATTCAATACTTGTACCCAATATATTTTCACCATTTTTACGACTTTATTATGTCCCGGTTAACATCGTTAAAATTTATTTTTAGTTAACTCGGTACCCGGTATTCCCTAAAAATACTAATATACATACAATAATACAAGATTTACTAACTTTCTTACACAACACCTCATTTTTCCTTCCACCCTCCATACTAATTCCTTACAAGCTTTGAAAATACTACAAACTCATTAATACTTGTCATAGCTTTGTCTAATATAATATATATAACATATCCTTATACATTGTATCTCATTTCACACAATCAATCAAGAAACTTTTTCTCTTTTCTTTTCCTTGGGGGTGCACGGCAAACAACACAACAAGAAGCAAGGAGTATCAATTTTCCAAGAAAAAGTTGTAAACAAGCTAATCTAGTAATCCTTGTTGGGGTTTTGTGTTAAAAACCCAAGGTTTTATAAGTTTTCATCTCCATAAGCTCACTAATCTTTCAAGTAAGTTGTCAAAACTCATTTTTATAATTTATTCAAGTTCCTACAATAATCATACACTTTTTATACAAGATCTACATGCATATGTTAGTTTGTACCACTCTATTTAAACTTTTATATCTTTTAAGCCTTAGAAATAGATTATAGGTAGATCCTTGTTAGATCCACTTAATTTATGATGTTTAGGAACCCATGACACCCTAAGAAGGTGTATGGTAAGATTAGACTAGATTTGTGGTGATTGAAAGTGATTTGGTTGAAGTTGAAACTAGTTTGAAACCCTATAATTGATTTTTGAAACTATATATATATACCTACTGTCCTAATTTTAAAAACGTGGGAAAATCAGTAGATTGGGGGTAATTTTTGATTAAATATTTAGAAAATACTTTCAAAAACGAAGCCGTGGGCGAAAGAACGGATTAAAACGAGCTTATAACGAAGGAGATATGATTTTGCAAGTTTAACGACGAAAACTATTTTCTGAAAATATAACGTGCTGTTGGACGATTTTCGACGGACAAAGAGAGGCATTAGACGTAATCTAACGGAGCCGAACTATCAAAAATATATTAATACATGTTAAGACGAATCCATGGATATAAAGAACGAGGAAAATGAACTTAAAACGACAAAGATATACACGTTTCAAAATCGACGAAACTATATTATTTTGGCAGCTACAATTGGAAATAATAAACTACGTACTAAATACTATATTTTCTAGATTTCTTGTTCAAGAGTTATATTCTTAACTAATGAAGTACGTACGACCCAAGGCTTATTTATACGACTAATTGACATTATTTTAAGGTTTTCAAAACGAGGAGTATAACACTAACATTTTATATACGATATATTACGACAAGTTTTTATAAGTCTAGTGGGACTTATTTTTCCTAAGTATGGAAAATACTTTACTTTGACAATAACTAGTATTTTCAAGTTACGAGTGGTATAGGTATCATGTGCATGAATATTCATTACATCATTTCATGATCTAAAGTAGATCATATTCATTCATTTAGGTTGCGGCTAGTGTTCGCGCCTTGTTGTCCCGATCATTTCACCACATTGTACTATCACTTCAGGTGAGTTTTCATAGCCCCGTTTTCAATTACTTATTTGATTTCAAATCCCACGGGGGAGAATACATTGCATCAATTATTTTTGTACATGCCCAAGTATTAAATTCCATACATTGCTTAAGTTGCCTTACTACCAAGTTAAGTCCCCTTTATTATCATGGACCGTTAATTATAATGCCAAGCGAGAGTGAGTGAATAGATCTATTGAGGGTGACGCCTCCATCCGTGTTTGGGTTGCTCCAACGGAATTACGGATGCATTTCATGTCTAAACTATTTGAGTGCCTGGTAAACACTCCTTTGGGGCCAATACAATATTATGTCTAGCTTCGGGGTCATGAGCTTAAAAGACAATGTAGCATTTTTGACATTTTGTCGGTTTACTTTATACTTGTGGCTAATGTACATACGATTTAACTTACAAACCTATGGAATTCACCAACATTCGTGTTGACATTTTAGCAATGTATTTTCAGGTTATTAAGGTAGCTCCTGCTTGCATGCATTTGGACCTTCATGGATTCGCGGAGTCGACGCGTCTCACATATATATATTTCCTGCACTTATGAAACGTTTGATCTGGATTGAACTTGTTTTTCATAAACTTGCAACAACTTTTTGGGACCTATGTTTTGTAAACTCTGAATGTTTTAATGATCAAATGATGTATTTTTCCAAACGACACTTTAGGTCGTTCAATATAACTGTAACTGTGGTGCTATGACAGTCACCCCTAGGTATTCCATTCCGCTGCCATTCAGGTATTTTGGGGGGGTGACAGATTGGCATCAGAGCTAAGGTTATAGCAAACTAGGATGTATCTTGAACCCTAGACTATAACCACATCATCATAGCATCTCATCATTTCATCATAGGTGCATATTCGTTATACATATTGTTGCATGCACACATTGTGCGAGTTACTTATACCCATACTCATATATATATGATTATGTTGACCTGGTTCACTAGTGACATGTCTTCAGATACCCACCCTGTTATCCTTTCATCGGATTCCGACATTGAAGATGCCTTGTCATCTTCCACTAGCATTGTACCACCAGTTGCACTTACACTGCCATTAACACCATTGAGTTGTTATAGGAACAGGGTTTTCCTATCATCCAGCCCATACATAGAATGCCGTTTGGTAGAGTATTCAGACTAAAACTTAATGGACCTATTAGGATCCTTATTGCAAGGAAGATGGTATGTTTTCTTTCCTTCACTAGTAGGGCGCTTACTACTCAGGTACTACCACCACCATCAACTACTTATTTCACTATTGGTCGTCCCATAGTGCGTACTTCAGTTTTACCTCTTAGATGTCGCGAGATAGCGCGAAAGAGGGTAGTATTCCATTCACTATTATCACCATCGTCTCCTAACTCACCACTAGGATCTCATCGTCAGTAACTTTGTTTTCATCATCTAAAGCACCACCAACACCATCACATCTCAGAGACGCTACACCCATATATGACAGGCCGCTTAAGAAGCAACCACTATTTGACATACCATTATCATCTACCACACGTTACACCACCTTATAGGTTTGAGGTTGGTGAGAGTTTGAGAGCCTCTACTGCTTGACAACCTACTACTCTTCATTGTTAGAGGATGATCTCTAATTATTTGAGATTACCCACGAGTGTTTGGACGATACACTCTGAATAATACCACAAGCCTCACAAACACAATAAGAATTACAACAAATCGCCCAAGGGTGGCATCTATCACAAGGACTCTATATTATCTTAGATATGATCGACTCATACCTCCATAACACAATAAACCAACAAGATGCTTTGAACGGTATTATACCATCATAATGGAACTCATCACAACTCTCCCTTCATTATCAAGTTTGATTACACCACATTCTAAGCCGATGATTACATCATTAGTCGCTCTAGTAACACTCTACCGACCAAGGTGGTCACATTAGTAGATTTGACATGTAATTACAACTTTGGGAAGATGCAAGTAAGACAATAGGATTAATAAATATGAAGATGTCTTTACGATTCAATGGTCATGTTGACCAAGATAAGAGTGACTGCCCTAGTTTTCGTGTTTTGGAGATAATAACAATTCAAGTAAGTCAAAGTCAAATTAAATTTTTGTACAAACAAAAAGATTTCTTGCAAACCTTACGAAGTACGACAAATTATTGATTTTCAATGGTTGGATTAAAACTCATTTTTGTTTGAGCAACAATCTTCTTGAACTCCCTTTTTCCAAAGATATATATATATATATATATATATATATATATATATATATATATATATATATATATATATATATATATATATATATATATATATATATGAGATATTGTTTTTATCAAAATACAAAATATTTCGTAGTCACATCTTTTACATAACGATATTCATTACAAATTCAAATAAAGTCACTCCAAAATACATTTATGATCAAATTTTCACAGTGTTTCACTCAAATAAATATTGTTAATTTTAGAAACCATATCTCCAAGAAGGAACATGCATAACTCATGAACGAATCTCGAAAGCAACCACTATACCTACTTGCTATTTGACCTTAGACGCGAAAGAAACCCCTCTACCAGTGATTGCCAATATTGATACACCATACCTTAATACCAATATTTCAAATTATGACTTTTTTGCTCATTCCATATTATAAGACCCTCACGCTAGTATAAGTTCGTTGGATTAAAAGATCAAGGTAAAATTACTCAACAAAATTTATATTCTTTTCGGAGATCGATATAGCTTAGTCACATTGGGACAAGACCTCATTTTCATGAAAGGATATCGAGGAGTTTCACCTGACCATAAGACATTTAGCTTGCATTCATGGCAAATCAAAACATCATTCGATGTGGTACCTACTTGACTCAGATCACCCGTACAACAATTTCCATTCTTTATACATTTTAGTCATGCCTAGAGGGATTACACATTTGAACCTGCTAACTTTGCCTAGTATAAATTCTCGAATACTACAAATCATTGGCACCAAATTTCTGCCCTATATCCTTTCACACACAGACTATCCCCTTCAGTTGATTGTAGATGCCTTAAAGACACGTTCATCTTTCACGCTCTTAATATCACTACCATATTCTCGACCACTTCATAATCATAAACCACTGCCCTGTTATGAACTAAGACGTTTACATTCTTTAAATAAGTGGATTAGTAGACTATTACCATACCATAAGATTCACCCATGTATCCAATAAACCATTCAATGAAATTTACTTCAAACTATTTTACTATCATATGGGGAAATTGTTTTACAGAATTTTTAAAATAAGCTATTTTATTGCTATCCGATAAATCGATTTTTCCGTTATTGCACCAAGTATTTACTATTATTACGCGAAACAATTTTCATATTACTTGAAAGGAAATGACTAGAATACCATTTTTCAAAACAAAACGTTGAACACCATCTAAAACTTTTGAGAAAAATAATGCTATTTTGACTAACTCAAGCATTGCATCATTAGTCCTCAATTATACATAGCCTGATCACCTATGTATAATTCAGGAAGGATTATGCTATGAAGAAAATAATTACTTTTTAGGGATTGTTAATAACAATCTTTATTCCAAAGCGTTGTAAACAAATAAACTTTTTCATAAACATCTCTTTTTGATAAACCCTCCCTGGATACTTACCCCACCTGTCACTTACTCGGCCATTAAGTTGGATTTTTCCATTGATTTCCCTAGGAGAGACTTCCCATATCAATTACTAGGAGGATTCCTCGATACAAGAAAAACAATGAAAGGATTACATAACTACTAACCTAGACTAGAAGTATACAGTAAGACAATTTATAACTCAACAACAATTCTAAGATACCACGAGACCATCCGAACCACCATCTCTGACCTAGTCGTCCAATTTTATCATTCAAAAGTACTAGTTAGATTGAGTTTCAGGATCGAACACACTGTGAAGGTACGCTAAGCAACACTATAGAAATAAACCAAGCCTCTTAACCGATACTGTAAAGCACTCCAATTAAACATGGCCTCATCCATACGCAAACTTCCCTGCAGTGAGAGTTCGCAAAGAATAATTGATTCGAATTATGGATATCGATATAGATTCCCCTAAAGCGTTGTGTCCTCAAGAAATTCTAGATAACTTCACCTATACATCAAGAGAGGCATCAAGCCCAAGCATATCTCCCCAGCTTCATGTGGAAATGAAATAGACATTCATCGACATAGTATCAATTGACACTTCCATTTTGCCAACGTGATGACAATTTCAACGATAAACCATTTCAAGACTTAAGTTGGTTGAATACCTAGGCTTGTAGTTTTTTTCGGATAATCGCCAATAGGCATTTTCTAATATCAGGAACTAAAAGTTAGACATCGATGCATTTATGCGAATATTTCCTATCCTACTATTTTATCCTTGTTAGTATTTCTACTTTTAAATGAAGTTGATTTCAAAATTGTATTTATACAAATCACATATCTCGTAGAAAATAATTTTGAATTGCCTATTTTGAACAAATACGATCCTTTTTAGCCAATATTTAGCAGAACCATTGTACAATGAGAAATATTTAAACATCAAACTTTGGTAAACAGTCCTACTCACAACATGTTTAAAAATCGCGTCACATTTCGTAACTATTGAATTTTGAATCATCAAGAAAGATATTATTTAGTAAACCATTTGTTCCATTTCCTAAATTCGTTTATTCAGAAAAAGATTTCGACCAAAAACTCAAAATCGCGAGATAAATTTTGAAAACAAATCACCATAGTACATCGCTTATGCATTTAGGGTTTTGTGATTTGACAATAAGGAATATTAGAATATGTGATGAAGAAAATTAGGAGGGACACCATAGATCGATTACAAAAGTCAGTAATGGAGACCAAGCACAATAGGCAAAGAAAGACACATGTCTTAGCACCCATTAGACCAAAACACAAGGAATCAAAAATTGTTACCCATATTCTATCTTCTTCGTATAACGCCCTTTTCGAAAAGTATAACGTTGTATAATTAGTCACCAAATTCATTGTAACCGTTTCAATTATTCATGATCAAGGTGATCGAATCACCTCAGACTTCTGGCAATCATTTTAAGATTTCCTTCGGAACCCCATTTAGATGTAAACACCGCCTATCATCCTCAGACCAATGGTTAGATCGAGAGGACAAATTCAAACATACGAAAGATATGCTCAGAGGGTGAGCGATTGACTCTAGAAATGGTTGGACTAACCATTTATCATAAATCAGATCCGTTTGCAACGATAGTTATCGCACGAGCAAAGAGACTACCCCATTTGAGGCACTTTATGGTCGAAGTACCAATTACCCATTTACAGACCGAAATCGAAAAGCTAAATTCACTGGTCTAGAACTAAACTATGGAACAACAAAGGAAAATTCAAAAGTCAAGAACTACTTACAAGCAACGAGAAAATGGTAGAAGTTAGGTTGGTGCATGACGCACATCAAGCGGATTGGGTATCCCTGAACAGCAAACCAACTAGATTCAAGTGGGAGAACGAACTAAGTTGAAAGCTTTGCCTTGGAGAGGCATGATGTAATTTTGGTAACACGAGAGATTGAACCTCTAGTATATTAGACCATTTAAGATTCATTTTAGAATCGACCAGATGACATACAAATTTGAATTCTGGCAGAGTTCAGCAACATATATTACCCATATCACATTGTAAACCTCAAGAAGCGCTGATCATCTATTGACGGATCGAACGCGGAAAAAGCCAAACTCACTATTCTTGTAAGCACTCATGAAATAACCAGGAATTTCCTGCAAATCAAGAATCAGTTACAAGTCGATAAGTTGTAAACCCTGAGAATTTCAAGTTGGTGGTAGGGTCACATTAAAAGTTCTGCCTAGGAAAGGCATGATACCATTCAGAAAAATCCGGGAAGTTAAATACGATGTACACTGGACCATTAATATTTCAGACATAGTAGGCCAGTAACCCTCAGACTTGAGCCTTGTTGAAAAGTAGCAAGATTTCACAAACATGTTTCACAATTTCAAATCCCGAGAAACGACTTTCAGATTAGTGACTCGTGATTCCATTGAAAGGAATCCAACCCAATGACAAACCTAAACCTGGTAGGAGAACCAGTAGAAATCATGGACCGTGAGGTCGAACAGTTGAACCAAAGTCGAACTCTTATCGTGAAAGTTCGCTGGAATTCTCGAAGAGGTCCTGAATTTACTTGGGAACGGGAAGACCAAATGCAACTCAAGTATCCATGTCTTTTTACCAAATATATTTCAGAGACCAACCAAAACTGAACTTTGGGACGAAGTTCCTTTTAGAGGGGAATACTGTCACAACTCGTAATTTCAGATCCCTTTTCAGATGTCGAAATTTCATTTTCATATTGGAAAGTTACTATTCACCAATCACTATTCATCATTTTACTATTCATCATTTTTGGAGTCAGTTTGAGATTCCGAGAAGCGTTCAGAAAATTCACTATTCACATGACACTATTTATTTCCGGAGAGAAAACACTATTCATGTACTTTATTCATTTCATCGTAAATTTAGTTTACGGATATTTAAATTCGCGTAACCGGTCAGGTTAAGCTGCGAATTCATGCATCGTCAATAGGGACACTTCATATGGACTAGAAATGGTTTACATATCATTACAATAGCATTTGCATACTATTCCACTCGTAGGATATTCCAATTACTATTTTT
>JARVZY010004467.1:0-29496 GCA_030686995.1 Artemisia argyi | reverse complement strand
AATAGACTCATTTTAAATTTATTTTCATTTCTTTTCTTTGGATTGGGCCCAACTCACGCAGCAGCCCAAGCGCACCCTTTGTTATTATTTAGTTTTCTTTCTTTTCTGTTCCAGTCGCGATCAGCCACAAAACACCCTCGTTATTTCTTGATTTCGACACACAACCTACTGATTTTATTTCACCATTCGATTGAAGACCTGACATAGTATCAGGAATGACAAATATCGTTACCTCCCTCGCTCGTTCGCTACTCTAAAAACGACCCAAGTAAACCTCAACACTCACTTTGGAAATTTCACCCAAATGTGTCGAAAACCTTCTTAGCACCTCCCAAGCTCCCCAATGACCACGAATTTGACTCATTTGCACTGTAGAACGTCAGGGAATGAACATAGATATTCTCTTACACTATATCTTGGATGTTTACTTTCGATTGGGCAACACTTTGGTGCCACACCACAATAGCGAAACAACACAACACTTCCTTGGTCTTATCCTTGTGTTCCCAAGCTTCCAAAACTCCTATAAGAACCCTCCCATGCAAATGCAATCGATCACAAACACACAAGCAAACTTTATTCCAAGTTTGCAAGTCGAATAGTACTAGAGTTGGGACAGAAAGTTGGCAAGAAGTTCAAGACGTAGAAGAGATCCAAGAGAACCATTGTTGCTCATATCGAACCACGGCTAGAATGTGAACCAAGCTACATCGATCCCTTGCACTTTCTCGAACCATACGTACCATTACCACCACCTATCTGTGGTGAGGTGAACTACTCGTACCCCTAACCAGTCTTTCTATTTCTAGTAACATTAATTTTTCATGTTTACTTTGATCTTTTATTTTAAAATATACAAACGTAACATATATATATATATTTTTCCTCCTTTTCATTCTTGACCACGTTAGAATTCGTGTTTGATAAAGTTTTTGAACTAGTAATAACGTTTACTCATAAAATGTCACACGTTCCTTAAGTCACTTGACCATGTCGAAAGACTTAGAATTTTTCTAAGTCTTCAATGTATATTTCTATATGAGTTTGACCATTCACTTTAACCTTGTCATTTGCAAACTAGACACACAACATATATTTTATTGCTCGACCTCGTTTTTAACATGGTAAATAAACGAGACACACTTTTTACTCGACCTAATGAACTCGTATGGAATATTTTCTAGAACCAAAGTGAATCGACATTATAAACAGATTTTGAAAACCATTTATAACGATTTGGACCTTAAAAGCCCAATAAACTGTTTTTAAGCTTATTCAATAAGCTGATGGGAAAAACTCTTTTGAAATGATTATATAACTTAAAATAATGAACTAAGGTAGGCCTAGTGTTCCCCCTAGTCCATTGGATTGTAAAACGTTAATGGGCCTTATATTTAACTCGTTATAAGCCCAATAAGTCAAAATAAGCACTTTTTGGAAAATAAGCTATTTTTATAAGTCAAATAAGTTGTTTAGAGCTTATTGGAAAAGTTAAAATGTTAAGTTTTGAATTTAATAACTTTTGGACTAAATTTGCAAAATATTCCTAACCGAGGGACCAAAACTGTTAAAACATGAAATTTTGGGTAGAAACTGTCAAAACTGTATTTCCTGAGTACTAAACTGTTGGAAATGAAACTTGAAGTTATAAAATGTAATCATTGACAAGAATTGGACCAAAAATGTAATATATATATATATATATATATATATATATATATATATATATATATATATATATATATATATATATATATTCGGACTAACGGTGAAATTGTCATACCGTTAGGGTTAAATTCGTAACTTTGATGAAACTTGAAGGATATTAATGATGTAATATTTTTTCTCTTATATATTTGTAAAGATTTATATAAATATTGTGATATTTGATATAAAACTTTGACACTTTTAATTATATATGCGTTATATATAATTTTCGTCGTTATGAATAAAGTTAACGATACGTTATTATTAACTTTTTATCGAGACTTATCGAATATATACTTTGAGATATATTTATAATATGACAAACATTCGCGATATAAATATAAAACTGGACTTAGACTATCAACTGAGCTGTGTAATATCTTTTAGGTTGTGTGTGAAGCCGTTACCTTCATCTTTGAAATCTCGATACTACTGTACTACTGAGGTGAGTCATAGCCCCTACTCTTACTTGTTTTACAATGATTTATAAACGTTTTTGGGGGAGATACATGCTTAATTACTGTTTTATACTTTTATAAGTACTCGTTAACTATATACATGTTACTGTGATTTCATAGCCCACTCTTTAACTATTTTCCCGTGGGGGAGATACATGCTTAAAACTCGAACACAAGTCTTTTATACCGGGTATTGAAATACCGTCAGGCCAATGTTATTTGCTTAAGTTACTATTGCCAAAAGTCCCTCGATCATGAACCTTAATCACTTGAAGGGTGAACGTAAATAAATGTGGATAGTACTATTAGTGATTGACAATCCTCGTTTGGTTGTTAGAGAAAACACCAGGCGCACTTTATTGTTCTTATTATAGGTTATTGGCAAATACCTATCTTGAGGGCCTACTACTTACCGTCATAACTTGAGATTATGATTGGCTGTTAATCGTTGAGTATCATGAGCTTAAGGCAATAACAGGAACATTGATTTAAACTTATTGATTGTATGTGATTACAATACATTCTTAACTTGTGATTCGAAACTCGTGTTAAATGGATTTATAAACCAATTACTATTTTGATGTTGACCCAGTGAAGGGCAAACCAACGGATTGATTTGTGTTGATAAGGAAATCACTCTTTTCTAATTAACGATTTAAACTATAAATTCTATGAACTCACCAACCTTTGTGTTGACACTTTTTAGCATGTGTTTATCTCAGGTTACTATACAAGAAGGAACTTGAAGGCACGGAGTGGGCTTGTAACCCGGCATGGGCTTAAATAAACATTTTGACATATTTCAAATAAACTTGTTGATTAAATTATGAAACATCTTGATGTCTCGAATATTTGGTATTTTGAATGAATTAAACTTTAAAGCGTCACTTTTGTGTCGTTTTCTATGATTGTGACAAAGATCCTCGAAGTAACACCCAAAAAGTCTTCCACTGACATTTTAAGTCTTCCGCTGACGTGATGATTTTGGGGGTGTTACATTTGATGCCTTTTTTAGTGTTTTTTAAATGTTTTGCAGCTCAGATTTGACCAAAAATGATGAGTATTTGAGCACTCATCATTAACCTGTTATAATCAGAAACAACAACTGAATCAAGCTTAGTCACAGATAAATCACCCGAACTAAACATTGCGTTATCTTGACTGATTTTGAGATTTTCAAAGCAAGTGAATGATTTAGACCTTAAAACTGATTCCAATGATTACAATAAGATAAGATAAGCTGATATGAGCATAATATCATCAATACTAACAACAATACACTATTGATTAATATCTAGCTAAAATGGCAGTGAAAGTGAAAAATAGAGTAACCAAGTATTCTACTGAACAAGCTTACAAGATTAAGCACTAATCCAACTAAGTTATACCCCAAAGATACAAAACACAGATATAAGAACTATTTTAAGCTAATCTACAGTGATTGCATAAAATTGACAAAGAAGCTTACAAATGGATCCAGAATAAGAACAAGGGAACCAGTGAGCCAAACTTATCCTATTGTCTCCCCTGAGACTCGAAACCATGTCCTTCCATTAATCACCATACTCCATTGCTTTCTTCTTCCTCCAACCTGATTTTTTAATATTCAATTATTTTTCTTGTATTTTTGATATTTTTGAGTTTATTGAATTAGGACTGATTTTAAAGCCTAGCAAGCTTATAAAAGATTATTAATAACTTAAATGAACTAACAGGACCAATAACAAACAACTTTTAACAATATTAAGATAAAGTGTGATTTTCAAGTGAAAAGTGCATTAACTGAATTAGGACTAGGAAACTGAAATTAATGATTGAAAATACCTTTTAATACACTGGAAATGCTTAATACAACGTTTTAAACTAGGAAATACACTAGAACTTTGAATTACATAAAAACGATTGACTACTCTAAGCTATGACTACTGCAGTCTTCTGTAGCAATCCCATCATAAATCTTGGCCATTGGATGCTTCAATTTAATCCTAGCCCTCTACATTTATTTGGCGGGAAAATTGGTTTGTCCCTTTGCTCTGTGTAATTGCAACTGGGGGTGGAATTTAATGCGGTTGTCTTGTTAGGTGGATAGTGGGTTGGGGCAGTGGAAGTGACAAGGATGGTGGGGTGGTGGATTTGATGTGTTGCAGGCACAAGTTGGGGACGAAGGGAGGGAAAGGGTGGTGTTTGACTGTAGCGTTGACCGGGGTGGGATTTATTAATAAAAAGGGTAAACGGGCTTGGGGGTGTTTTAGGCCTGTGTTTGTGTTTGGACTGGACTAAACCAAAGGGTGGGTTTGTGTTTTGTGTTGGATTGGATTTGGTTTAACAATAATACAAGGGTCCCTTTGGTTTAATAATTTCACAAGGACCAAATTTGTAAATTCTGTTTTTTAAGGGGCTGAAAATGGCAACTGTTCAAAGTGCTTACAAGGGTCCTTTCTTGCCAAATGTGAATAACCCAAGGACCATAAGTGATATATTCCAAAATTTAGAAATCCAGGGACTATCTTTGCCAAAGTTGAAACTTTAGGGACTAAACTTGTAATTCCTTTAATCTTTTCACCCAAGGACTAATAGTGACCATTTTTGAATTCCCAAGGACTTAGGTTGACTTTTTTCAAAATTAAACCTTCCAGGGGCCATTTCTGCCAACTTTCAAACTTGAGGGACTAAAACTGTAAATTCCTCAAATTTTCCATCCAGGGACCAATCTTGACAACTTGTGAATTCCCAAAGACCTTTGTTGACTTTTCACCCAAATCCAATGCTCAGGGGTCATTTCTGTCAATTTCTAAACTTGAGGGACCATTTATGCCAATTTTGCAAACTTTTGCTCAAAGAAATATTTTTGGCATTTTGTGATTCCGCAAGGTGTATTTTGACAATCGGAGCTCAAAAGTCGTAATTTGCTTTCCCCGGCTTTGGCTTTTGACACGTTTTCCAAACTCGTGCTCGTTTTTGTCCTTTTTAGCCTGATTTATGCCAATTTCTGAAATATCCGTTCCTGCACGATCACAAACACAAAAACACAATATCTTTGGCATTTATAGTTAGTTTGTGTCTGTTTTGGTCTTAATATGGCCAGAAAAAGGTGTGTGAATAAGCATACACCAGCTAACCTATAGGGTGCTTGGGCTATATGTGCCGCCCCGGGAATCAAGTCAATTTGAAATTCTATTTGATGCACGGGAGGTAAGCTAGGTAAATCCTTATGAAAAACTTCTGGGTATTCCCTGATTACAAGGATCTCATCCAGTTGTTTTTAGTCTGGCTTAGTCTCCGTTACTTAAATAACGAAGACTTGACAACCTCGTGATATGTATCGTTCCGTTTTGATACAGGAGATGAGGTTACAACGGGTTTTACTTTGATCTCCTTGAATAATTAAAGTTTCACCGTTGATAGGTGCATGGATGATTTTCTCGTCACAAAGAATCTTAGCTTGATTCTTGCACAACCAATCCATTCCTACAACAACGTCAAAACTACCGAGTTTAATTGGTATAAGATCAATCTCAAAAGAGTGGTTAAGTAAGGTTAGGGTACAACCCTGAATGACAGTGTTAGTACTAACTAGGTTTCCGTCGGCTAGTTATATGTCATAAAAACTATCTAAGGCTAGGGGTTTGATCCTAAGCTAGAGGCAAAAGGTATAGATACGAAACTTTATCGGCTCCAGAATCAAATAGTACTCTAACTAGATGATGGTTTAAGAGAAACTTACCTGTGACTACGCTTGAATTATTATTATTATTATTATTATTATTATTATTATTATTATTATTATTATTATTATTATTATTATTATTATCATCATCATCATCATCACTTTATTAGCAACTCAAAAGATTTACAAGAAGTTAGTGGGAAGCCGAGATACTAACTGGGCTCCTATTCCTCTAGCTATAGAAAAGCTAATCCTACTAAAAATATGAGGAGTAGCATGTGCTCCTATGTCTTGGGTCATCGAGAACTTTAGGATTCGCTTCAATAAGATCACTGCATCATTCTCAAGGTCACTGCATCACTTTATTATTATTATTATTACTAGCAGGGTCCCCACGCGATGCAGCTGCGGGAACCTTGTAATTTAATTTTTTCGGCTAATAATTTATTTTATTTGTACGTTTTTTGTCAATAGCTTCACTGATTAGTTTTTTATGACAAAAGTTTGATGAAATTTTGCTTAATTTGTATTATTTTTTTTTTGTTTAGTAGTTTGCTTGGTTTGTACAATATGTGAATATATTTTAGTTTATTATGTTCTTTTTGACAATAAATTTACGGATATCAAAAATTTCGTTTAGCTCGTGTCCGTTCGGGCTTGAATATTTGTATATTATGCTTTATTATTTGTTTTAGTGATATTTAATGCAAGAATTGTGTTTAAGTTGGTTGTAAAATATGCTTGATAATTCGTATTTGTTATGTAAGGGGTGTTTTTATAAGTACATTAATTATATTTATTGACCAGTTAATTAATTGTATTTAGTGTACATAATAATTTATTTATTGTATTTAATGTTAGTATTAATTGTATGTTAGAATTAAATATGAGGGGAATTTTTATAAGTAGCATTGATTGTTGTACTTATAGCTTTAAAAGTTGTAAAACTTAATTTTAAATATTTTAATAATAGAAGACATTCATGCTTTATTATTATTATTATTATTGTTATTATTATTATTTTATTTTATTTTATTTTATTTTATTTTTGATTTTGTTTTTTTTTTATCAAAACATAAGAAAATTTACGTAAAGTTGGTATCAAAAATAAAAACGCTAAATACAAATTTTATTTGTATATTATTGGTCAACACTAATTTTGTTGTTACTGTAGATCTCATGTAGTAGCACTCCGGCAGCACTAGTATCCTAAATCTCTCACTTATTAATAAATCTCAATTATAACAAAAAATAACAACACTAACATCATCACGGATCTGATATGGGCAGTTCAGGGCTAGCATATCCGGACAGATTCTATGCAGCTTCATCTTATGTAGGATTCTTCAATGGAGGATCTAATAATAAAAGCATCACTTCAAAATTCTCAAATGATGCTGCCCTTTTGCTATATGCATTGTACCATCAAGTAAGTTTCAGCTTTATTATTTATATTTATAATTTATAAATGTTGGGTTAATCGGGTTTTGATTTTTTATAGGCAACAGTTGGACCTTGTAATGTGGTTAAACCATCAAGTTGGAGTCCTGTGGAACAAGCCAAATGGACAAGGTTTGTGTTTTATCATTTCACCATTGTATGTTGCTTCACATTGTTTGGATGGTTAAATTTTTAATTTTACCAGTAGAGGTAGCAAAGTGAAATTGTTATCCAAAGTTTGGATCTCTAGGAAGATAGCTAGTTTGGATGAAGCATGTTAGAATAATTGTCACGACTCACGAGTAATTAAACAGACACCTAAGCAAAGGAAAATTTACCGCTACATGTTACATTATTTAGTTAGGCTCGTCATATACTTTTTACTGCGCTTTGGATGTTGGATCAGAAGAAAACTTTAGTCGATTAAGTCTTTCATTCGTCTTTTCAACCAACTTCACTGGAGTCAATGAGTCATCATTTAGGATTAACCCTTTACTACTTGTTGTCCGTCCTATAAGTTCCTTGTGTGCTACACTTGATGTACAAGTACAGGTGACAAAATGGCTTGGGCTTGAAACGGGGTGTTTTTACTTTTTAGTTGTGTCAAAATGAATTTCATTGGGTTGATCCATTAACATCTTGTTATGACCAAGAAACACGTTCCGGAGGTCGAGGTTGATCGAAATACATCATGGTTATAGAGAGAGAAAGGTGGAGAACTATGTGTTTTATTAATATGAAATGAAGTGGAGCTTACACACACTTTCCCACGCACCTCATGGAGAGTCATGAGGGGTATTTATAGGCTCCTAACACTACATGTTTGCCTTCTTGACAATAGTAGTCCTTGTAGTTTCTAATCTAGTCCAATTCACTTGTGTGACGTTATCTTTATAAAAAAGCAAGGCTAACAATCTCCCTCCAAGATATCGTCACACGTGAATGATTACAATGAGACCTATAAATACATAAACAATGTAAATTACAACAATAGTAAACTATGTTGACCTTGTTGAAGCGCAAAGTCTCTGTAGTCTAGATACTGAAGCAGACTTGAAGTTCTCTCTTCCGAAGATCTCGGCGTATGATCTTTGACATGACGGCAAAGGTCTTTATAGCTCTCAACTTCAACTGTAATGGTCTAGTTAGGTTATTACTCTCTCCTAACTAGTGAGCCTTTATTCTTTTTCCTGTTCCCTCCTGAACCGACAACTCTTCTTTCATCTCGCAGCGGATAAAGTAGATTCAAAAGTGTAGGAACATGGTTGTCGTTCGGGTAGCAGCATAACAACATAACTCACATAACATTGCATAGAAGGTTGGTAATAAGCTCTGATTTACAAATACTTGGTACCTCATGGTACTTCTCTGGTATTAAGCACAGTTCCCTCGATCAACCAATGTATGAAGACGAAACACTACTTCTTTTGGCATGTTCTTCTCCCTCCTGATGGTTGCGAGTTATCGGAATCATCATAATCTTGTGTACATGCCATGCAATTACCTGTACTTTACACTTCTAATGCAATTTAGAAGCCAAAAGAGCAAAGCACATTCTGTGAGTATATGTCGCTAAGATATGACTCTCTTTATCTACAATCTCCTCTCTTCTCTTCAACCTATAAGCGACCTTTTCAAATTCCACGTAGCTAGTAAATGACCAATGACTAGAGAAACAACCCAATATAACCAATCTGAAAATAAAGTAAACATCCCTTAGATATGTGACTTAATCTTGTACGATTGTGTGACTAAGAACCTATACTGAGCACTACAACGTAACTCCTTTAAGCATAGGTAGATCCATATATTCAAACCCACAAACAGTATATGAAATATCCACCTCTTGGAATCTCCACAACTTCATGTGACACTGAGTACTACAACGTAACTCCTTAAAGTGATAGCTATAACCCGTGAGTACTACAATGTAACTCCTTACATCGGGTATAACTAGATAATCCAAGTCTTAATCACTATCTCTACTAGTGTTTGCCCAAACAAGTATCTCCGAAAGTCATGCATCCATCCACCCCTAGACTTTGAGATAAATAAGTACACATGCCCTTGAAATGAACTTTAAACCCAGAAAAGTGATAAAGACTTATCCCCATAATCACAAAAATCCGATACTAGCCGTTGTCATTTGATTGTGATTCTTGATCAGGATCTTTTAAGCAATACGTGGTGTGTTGTTGGTGTGTGATATATTGGTATTAGGATAATGAAACAAGAAATTGAATCATGTTCTGTAAAATGTTTACCAATTATATCAAGTGTTTTAGGTGAAGTGGAAATTAGGGTTTAGGGTAAGAGATCAATGCTTAAGTTACACGATGAGGTTTAGGGTTTTGTTTATGTGATACACTTTGGTTATTTCCTTACTCAAAATCCCATATCCTTACTCGATATCCTAAGTCAATTTCGGCAGAGTTTCGTTTAGGTAAGCCCCAAGTGAAGTCCTTACTCGATATACGATAAGGTATAATGGCTAACTCGCCAAATGTGATCTTGATTACCAATAATCCCTAACTCATAAACTTTCCCTAACTCGCTAAAAAATTTTCTAACTTGATAAAAATTTTTCTAACTCGCTAAAAAATGTTTCTAACTCGGTGAAAAATTTCTAACTCGCTGAAAAATTTCTAACTCGCTAAAAAGTTTTCTAACTCGCTAAAAAATTTCTAACTCGCTAAAAAATTTTCTAACTTGATAAAAATTTTCTAACTCGCTAAAAAATATTTCTAACTCGCTGAAAAATTTCTAACTCGCTGAAAAATTTCTAACTCGCTAAAAAGTTTTCTAACTCGCTAAAAAATTTCTAACTCGCTAAAAAATTTTCTAACTTGATAAAAGTTTTCTAACTCGCTAAAATATGTTTCTAACTCGCTGAAAAATTTCTAACTCGCTAAAAAATTTTCTAACTTGATAAAAAATTTCTAACTCGCTAAAAAAACTTTCTAACTCGCTAAAAATTTTTTCTAACTCGATAAAATCACAATTTTTTCCGAGAAAAGACACCAAAAAACACGATTTTTCACCACAAAACACCACAATTCGCCCCTGGTTAGCTCTGATGCCACTTGTTATTACCAAGAAACACGTTCCGGAGGTCGAGGTTGATCGAAATACATCATGGTTATAGAGAGAGAAAGTAGAGAGAGAAAGGTGGAGAACTATGTGTTTTATTAATATGAAATGAAGTGGAGCTTACACACACTTTCTCACGCACCTCATGGAGAGTCATGAGGGGTATTTATAGGCTCCTAACACTACATGTTTGCCTTCTTGACAATAGTAGTCCTTGTAGTTTCTAATCTAGTCCAATTCACTTGTGTGACGTTATCTTTATAAAAAAGCAAGGCTAACACATCTTATATTTTTTACAACCGTTATAAATTAAGCATAATATAAGCAGGCAAAACTATATTCTATTCTATCTTTAATACAACTATGACCTAGTAGTTACTGTTTATTAGGATTAAAAAACGGGGTTTAGGAATTGAACGGGGTTTTGGGACTATACTTTGTAAGTTTTAGAATACTTTTTACCTTTTATCCCTTAGTTATATACAAATGACAAAAATCTATCAAAATGAGCTCAGTATTACAATATGAAATGAAATAATTATCCGAAAAATTTATCATTTTTAAAATACGATCAAAATGAGCTCAAAATTACAATATGAGCTCAAAATTAACTATAAGTTTCATATTGTTGTTTTCTTTTTATATAATGGCGAAAGATATAACGAAATTAAAAAGTCCGCAGCAATCAAAAACTAAACTAGTTATTGGTATAACACTAAAAAAAATATACGGAGGCTGTATGCATTACAACTACACTTTTGGTGAATCTAAATTTTAAACCCGTTTGATCGTTTACTGTAGCTACTTTTTCTGGATCGTTTGACCCATAAGGGACAAACTATAACCCAAATCAGTTCCTTTCATAAGTAAACGGATCTAAATTGCCACCTCAGTACTATTGAAGTTCTTTCTTGTCACCTTGTCCGGTTCAAGTATCCCCCTGCCAGTCACACACTTTCCACTTACAGCAGTGACTGATTCCACTGATCTGATGCTTGTGCCACTTAGCAGGGATTATATCACTTGTACCTATTATTGATTCATATGCACGTAGGTTCAAGAGAGCACAAGTAGCCTCATAAATAGCCAGTAGAGAAATATTTATCTTGCCACCTTGGGTTATATGCTTTTCTCTTATTGCAGTTGGAACGGTCTTGGAAACATGGCTTCCACTGAAGCAATGCGCCTTTTTGTTAAAATATTGGAGGTGCGTGCTAACTTATATGTATATAGTACTCAAGAACTTTCACCAGTACACCTTACATTATTACTTCCATTCTCTTGAACGTAGGAAGAAGATCCAGAATGGTATTCCAGGGCATCCGACTTTATTTCTGAGCCTCCTGTAGATGCTGAAATGACTGTAAGCACATAAGCGCCTTTGTCTTGAACAACCCTAGTAGATTGTTATTATTAGTTATTTTGGTAAATAGGCATTAAGAATAGTACGTTCACTAAACCAATTTATTTTTTATTTAATGTATTTGCAGCATAATTTAAAGGCCGAGTTACTCACTAAGAGTGAAGTCATTCCACCCGAGACACGAACTGTTCCCACTGAAAATGGGAATTCTTTGGAACCTCAGGACAAAGATATAATGGTGGAAGAAGTTGGTCCTGCTGATGTCTATGACCAATGGGTTGCCCCATCTGTTTCTGGTCCGTCTCCAAAGCCCCGGTATGAGGTAATATAATGATATATATCAGTTCGTTTCTTAAGTTATTTTCTGCTTTTACTATTTTTCTGAATATAGTCTATAAATGGGCAGCATGCAGCAGCAGTTATTGACGATAAAATGTACATATTTGGTGGAAATCATAATGGATGTTACCTAAGTGATCTTCAGGTATGGGAGCATATGCATTGGTGCACGAAGCATGTGTATGTTGTTATATATGTATACGTTTGGAGACATATACTTCTTGCATGCATGTGTGTGCGTGGTTAAAGATGATGGAAGGCTATAGCTCACAATTATATGTTATGAGTATCCAACATGCAAGAAACTTCTTTATAATCAAAATTCAAATAAAATCATTCAGGGTTCTTGTTAGTTTTATGGACATAAATTAGTAGATGTGTGTTAGGATCGAACTCGAGATCACGGGATTGCACACTTTACGTATGAGAATTAAAGTTTAATGATTTAATATAAAATGTTATATTGAATTATTAATTACACAAAACGTCTAACGACTGTTAGTATTTAACGTAAATGACTAACGACTGTTAACCAATAGAAGGAAAGAATTATAGGGTGAATAATGGAAAGTCGAGAAAGTTCCGGATCCCTCTTGTGGGGACTTCGCCGATCGGTGGGGGATTGGGGAGGCCCAATCCTACACCAACTTGTCCTCCAAGTTTTCCAATCCTATATAAACAAACTTAGGGGTCATTATTTGTGACTCTTCTACACATAATCTAAACCCAAAAATTGTGTTTTCTTTTCTCTTGTTCCAACCGATCGTACAAACATCCTTAAAGGGTTTGTTTGAATTTTTAATTAAAACAAATAGTTTGGTTTTGTTTTGTGTTCTAAAACTACCATTACTTTAATTCAATTTAATATGTGTGTACAAGAACGTGATTCAATCACACTATTGATTGAATCTTGGATTGAATTACAAAAAGGTAATCCACATAAACCCTAATTAGGGTTCATAAAGTTGATTGCTTGGAATTGATTCTTGTTTGACTAGAATCATAAGGTACGCATACTATTTATGTTTGGTTAATTAGTTTATACATTATATGTTCCTATGCTTCCGCATGTGTACTTGATGTTATGTGTTTATTTATGAAGTAGTCATGTTATTAAAGTTCTGACAGTTCTTTCCTTCGCATAAGAATTAGAATCCTATTATTGAGATCGACTAACGGCACTAAAATAAAGAGTATCAAATGAATCAGCGACTCCATGTAGCATTATATATTCACGAGTCTCTTGCGCTCACACTCACTATACTTAGTTAGGTTTACTTAGAATTTAGGGCCTGCCATGTATACACTTTCGAATTTAGAGCTTATCCTATTCTTCCTCTTGAAAACTACTGGGTAGGTTAGATGGTTTGATACAGTCAAAACGGGTTCCGGGCTTCTGGCTGAAATGAAATATTTTTTGGTCTCATTTTATAAGATTCTTTTTAGAAATAATCAATGTATCAAGTATGATTACAAAAACAAGTTTAGCATAATTCAAATCTTTGTACAAAGGAGTGAGGAGGTTGTACAAAGCAGCGAGGAATTAAATGGTGTCATAATTCAATCTTGGAATATTCCCATGTACGCAAATTAAGTGCCTGCAAACATTATCAATAGCAACGTTTAGCATAATTCAAACCTTTTAGCTAAATGGTGTCATTTGACCCATTTGAGTTCATACAAAATCAAATCGATCGTCCCTAAGGTTGAAATTGTCACTGCTACATTCACTCAAGTAATTCTATACTGATATTTTTGTCACAAGTTTTTAATTACCTCTTTCTTGCTATTGATACTGTTTACATAGAATTACAGGTTTAACATTTATTGTTCTATTAATTGTTTGCAGGCACTTGATTTGCGTACGTGGGAATGGTCCAAGATTGAAGTTAAAACAAATGCTGAGGCTTCACGAAAAGTAGCTCCTTGTGCTGGCCATTCTTTGGTAAGTATTGTAATAAGTTTCTGCATATAGTCGTTTAGTGAAAATTCTGTAATCATCGTATACTCATTATATTAATTGGTTACGTGGAAATGCTGACGACATACATCATGGTTATGAAATTGTTTTTCTGTAGATAGCATGGGAAGGGAATAAGCTTATTTCCATTGCGGGGCATACAAAGGATCCCACAGAACTCATGCAAGGTTCGTTTCGACATGTTTTTCTTGGGTTTAATTCTATAAATCATATGTATGGAAATGAGCAAATTTCATAGAAAGCATAGTTGGGCAGGTGACATTTTTTTTTTCCTGTTTATGATGCATACTTTCAAAATCAATGATTTAGGGATCATTCCTTCAGAAATTTAATGAAGCATGTACCCCCAATCGCTGATGTGGCAAACGAAACAAGGCATATTATCAGCCCAATGTTTCAAAAGTGTTGTCGTGTTGACATAGAAGTGTGGCAAAATGAAAGTGTGGAAGCTATGATTTTGAAAGTTCGAATCTTAAATTCTGGCTTAATTTTTTTCTCTCTCTCTTTCTATGTAAACTCCTGTTAATCCATTAACTATTCTTAGTACAGAGTCTATAACCCAGTATTATACCAATTTTCTTTTCAATAGATTTGGATGTTTAGCCTCGTATCATATTCATGCTTATATACAATTCTCATCTTTCTCTTTGACAGTAAAGGCATTTGATCTGCAAACAAACACCTGGTCAAACATGAAGACCTACGGAAAGCCCCCGGTATGCATTATAATATCTCAACATTTGATTTTCTTTCTCATCTTGCAAAAGAAAACCAGTTTTAGTGCTACATTCATTTAGACAAATATATAGATATGTTGGGAACAACTTGTGTTTCCTTTGGGAAGAATTCTGATTTAATACTGATGTGTTACTTTCGAGTTCTAAATTTATAACCGTATCTTTCAAAAAATACCAACACTCTCGGGTAGTGTACCCGATCGCGTATAGTATGAAAACAACGATTGTGTTTAAGATCCATGTGATCAAAGATTGAGAATTATTAAAACAAGAAGTAAATAAAATGACAATAAAATGTAAATGGAAGAAAATCAGATATAGAGAGAGTGTGTTCACCTAGTCATCCGTTCAACTACCAAATAACATGATTCGAAAGTCCAATGTCTAACTAGCTCCTAGTTCAATGGCTCGGATATAGTGTAGTCCTTACACATACTTCCTATAACTATCTATCTCGTTGGTCGAGGATGATATCTAGCTATAGTCCATTCATTAAGATCACCAACTAACCTATATGACTTGTCTTGTGAGATTGTTTTACCAATTACACTTAACTACTTAGTAAATGAATAGTTTACCTTCATTAAATTCTAAACCCTATAGAGCATAGTCTACCACTTTTTATTCCGTTAGGTCATATTGGGCATAACTCTAACCACAAAGGGATAATGGTCTAAGTCATACTCGGAAGAATTCTCGGAAACCTCTCTTGAAGAACTTTAGCCATTTGCCCAAGTTGATTCTCAATTCCATTGATTGCAGCTCCTTGGTTCCTAAATTTTGCTTCGGTCGATGTTTGAGTAGTGTCATAATGTCTCTTAGTAGATTCGGCCATAAACTTGTTCGAACTCTCCTCCAGACTTGAATGTTTTTCCTGATAAGAGAGTTTATTATCATCTCATGTTTTAATTTCCCTAATCATCAGAGTAGCGTCATCATGTCTCTTAGCATGCTCAGCCATAGACTCAGCCATAAACTTGTTCAAAGTCTCCTCCAGAGAGTTTATTATCATCTCTCTGGTTATACTTGCCTGGGTAAGATCCTCTAATGAACTGTCCATAGTATGCTTCTTCCAGCGTTTTTCCTTCTTCCTTCGATGGGTAGTCGTGGTCAAATGTGTTCCATTGCAGACGTCGCAACCTCGCAGCCTACCTGAATGGCGTGCACCATTTCCGTCATCTTTTTCATTTCTGTGCAAAGGTTATTCAACTGAATAGTAATAGCAGTCATCAGAATTGTGGTTACCCTTACGCGTGTTTGATGCTCCATGCCACATTTGAGAGTGGTTAGCCATTTCTTGAATGGCCGTTTTGGCGTTTTCAGCACTCATCTTAGGGATTAGCCCCTGGTAGCCTCATCCAAACTCTTGTAGAAGACTACCATGTGTTGAGGACATTTCAAAAGTAAGTCATTACATCTGTCTCATGCCCTATAAAGGGTTTCATCCCGTTCTTGCTTGAAGTTGTTGATCTCTTCCATTTCTTTGCAGTTCTTGAGGGTTGACTATTTGTTCAATAATTTGGCCTTCACATTGGCCCATGTAGTGATACTTCCCGCAGGTATCGTCTTGACCAGCGATTTGCTTGTCCAGCTTAGGAAAGACACACAACATCAAATGGTCTTCAGTCACGTTCGATACGTGAAACAATTCGACAATCTCGAGCACTTTATCGACTTGCTCGTTAGCATCCTCCGAATCAGCCCCGCTGAAGGTGTTCTCACGAAGTTCCTTGAGAAATTAGCCCTTCAACTCGAATGCAACTTGCCTTACGATACCTGGACCGTTGTTGTCCCAGGTTTGAGCCATATATTCCTCAATTGTTTGAGCCATCTCTTCTTGAATCTAAAATCAAACAAAAGTTGTCAGAATAGGAATTAAAAAGGAATTACATAAAACCTAGAATGAAAACTTAAAAACAAAAAATAAAATATTTTTAGGTTACAGACCCTCGATAGTATGCAACTATAGTGCATATGCCATATCCAACTCAGACACGATACGCAATATCCAAATTTCTAAGGATACGATGTACTGTATACAAGCCGATACGCCTTATCCAATTTTCGTGGATACGCTGTACAGAGTTAAAGTAACATTTTTCAAGTTTTAACACACTTAAATAGAAAATTAAATAAACCAAAAAATGCAAATAAAAGAAATACAAAATCCACTAAACTAACTAAAGCTATTGATGTGTTCTAAGCAAGTCCTAAATTTATAAAGTCAAACTAACCTATACACTAACATTAACGGGCAGGTGAGTTATAGCTAGGATGGTAAGTACGGGTCGTTCGCGAGGAGGAGTTGAACTTAAAGCTAAATCTAGTGGAATTTCTATAGCTTTTAAAGGGGGTCTTCAATATGAGAGATTGACACGATTTTGATGATTTAAACTACTAATTAACTAGAAAGCAAGTAAATTACGAGTGTGATCAAATAAGGAAGAACGTGCTAGCCAAGCTCATCCTACTATGTGCTAATGATCCGTCTACTAGTGCAATGATCTAATTAACGTACGTTGGTGAAAAGGAAATGTAGACTAAGCCAGATGGTCACGAATACCTAGTCCTATGAATATCAACCCCTAACCCTCGAGTAACTGACGGGGTTAACACTCTCAATCACATATTAAGTGGTATCAACTAATCAGTACGATTTATCTGTGGTAACCTAAAGTCATAGCATTACCTACTCTCTCGCAATGGTCATCTATGAGAGAGCACTATGTTAACTTGTTGTAGTCATACTCCGTCTAACCTAGGGCTTGGTCCACCTCTAGTCCTAATGGCGAAGCAAATAATAGTCATCGTCGTTACCAACCCCTAACCACTATGATAAGGATCATAAATCACACGTTGTCAATCTATAACTTATAATCTAGCAATAGACATCATACAATAAACAAGTAAACGAACATTTTTTTGAACGATAAACATAAAAACTATCCAACGTAAATGTATTAAATCGAAGTAAATGGAATCAAAGTGACATAGTATTCATAAACTTGGCTAACACCTAAGGGTAGCCCATAATCTCAGTAGTAACTATAGAATAAATAACAAACGATAGACAAGCGATAATTATGATGAAATCGATATGCAAACCGAATGATTATATTTCGAATGATGATGTGAAGTGTTCTTTTCTTGATCTCTAACCTTCCTTGTTGTGCTTCTGGTCTCAAATTCGTCCTAGGGTCGACTGGAGTTGAGAAAGTGTAGCCGTAAGTAAAATATAAATGACAAGCATATAAATTATCCGAACTAGGAACTGAATCAAAATTAGCAAATCATGTATTCAACAATTAAAGTTCATAACCAGGCAAACACAAAGGTGTTTAGCCTTTCCATAACAATCATTAAATCAAAAGACAAATAATTCAAGTATGTAAAACTGTAAAAGTAATTATAGTAATGATAACAATCAAACCGAATTAGATGAAGTGTTAATGATAATTAAGATCTTCTACTCCTGATGTTTGCAGCTTTGAAGTTTGAATGAGGTGGATTGGCAGAGAAATTCGTCACGAGTCTTCTAGGATAATAAATGTGTAATCTAAAATCGTATTTATGTCTTGTATATATAGGCAACCCAAGCCTGCATCGTCTATGGCGTAGAGGAAATATCCTCTATGGCGTAGAGGTCGTTTTCCCATTCTTACTAAACATCTACGGCGTAAAGGCATGACCTCTGTACGCCGTAACAACTACGTCAAGCATTTTCCTCGTCTGCAGTGTAGAGCTATGAATCCTCTATGCTGTATAAGCTTCAATAAGGGACTTAGAAAACTGGGTCTTCACATGTCTGCGCCGTATAGGGATAAATCCTATACGGCTTAGAAGACTTCTGATGTAAATTCCTCATTTTGGCTTCATTTTCCGTCCTTTTCCGTGTCTATTGTTTCATTGCTCCAGATTCATACTAAAATGCTAATTTAAAGAAATTCAGTACCAAATATCATAAAAACATTACAAATATGAGCAATAAACATGGGAAATTAAACATGTATTTATTTGAGGTTATCAAATACTTAGCGTATAAGAGAATTACTGTCCCCTAAAATACCACAAACACAAATGTTTACCCTATAAGAGCTTATAAATCTAAATCTAGGGAACTATATCGTTACCGATAATGACAAGACATTTTCTTGCATCGTAATTTTTCAGGTATCACGTGGAGGTCAATCAGTGACACTTGCTGGGACAACCTTAGTCATATTTGGTGGACTAGATGCGAATAGAACTCTTTTAAATGACCTGAACATTTTAGACTTGGAAACCATGACATGGGATGAAATTGACACACTGTAAGATCTTTAGTCATTCTATATCAGTGGTGCTTATATGATCTTCTTTTTGCATTTTAATATGCTATTACAAACTAAGCAAGCTAATCAGCATGTAATTATAAAAATGCTCGTGCAACCTCTTCTCACTGATGTTCTTTGCGTATGTTAATTTCAGTGAACGCGGATAACAACATACCTATAACTTAAATGCGTAAATATTTATATTAATAAAGTCGGTAGATCTCATTATGACTTGTTTACCATGGATGAATTGGCAATTTTGACCCATTTGAATTTAAACGTGTCCATTTGTTTTGTACTTTATTTTAAACGGGTCAATTCAAAATCAGTGTTGTAAAAATCGGCCATGGCGGCCGATATGCGGCGCCATGGCGCTTGGCGGTGGTCCACCGCCACGATATTTCCCATATCGGTCTAA
Organism: Artemisia argyi; assembly: GCA_030686995.1. Classification (NCBI taxonomy): domain Eukaryota; kingdom Viridiplantae; phylum Streptophyta; class Magnoliopsida; order Asterales; family Asteraceae; genus Artemisia; species Artemisia argyi. Next base: position 9,983 of record JARVZY010004467.1, on the reverse strand, counting down.
CTTGGCGTTTTGGTCAAAATCGGAGCTTGGCGGTCAAAATCGGCCTTGGCGGCAGTCGGTCAACGCCGGTCAACGCCAGATCTGGTTTTTTTTTTTCAGATTCACGCCGGTCAACGCCGTTTAACTTCAGATCTAGGGTTTTTTTTTTTTTTTTTTTTTTCATATTTACTTCAAAGCTAGCCTAGATCTAGGGTTTTTTTTTCATATTCCTTTATAATTTATGTTGTATTTCAAAAATATACATAAATTTCTTTATAATTTATGGTCTCCGATATATCACTGATATATCGCCGCCATATTGGTCTTGGCGCTTGGCGGTGGTCGACCGCCGAGGTACCGCCGAGCGATATTTACAACACTGTTCAAAATATAGATCTGAAATGGGAACGTGTTGCATGTCATCCAAAGTCTGTTTTTTATTCATGCAACTCCTGAACTGTTTTTACTCACACAAATTTCAATATTATTAACAAAATGTTATTTCTGTAATTATAACAAACACGTTCATTATTCTATGAGTGTTAGCAGGTCAATCCACTCTGAAGCGACTTGTTTTGATCTGTGTAAACAGAATCACAGGAACAATTTTGTGTTATTTCATTGAGAGGTGAAGACCTCTGTATATACAGACTGGAAAGTTGATAACAACGGAAAGTATTAAATCTACACCGTAATAACACCCTAATGACAGCCATTAATAACTATAAACACAGCCTAAGTACAACTGTGATATATACTATATTTCTAACAATCTGTACTAATAATTGACTGTTGCAACCTGAACCTGATCCCCCCAACTTGATTTATAATGTCATCCGTTCTTGTTTCTACAGAGGTGTATCACCATCTCCAAGGTCTGACCATGCTGCTGCAGTACATGAAGAACGTTACCTGCTTATCTTTGGCGGGGGTACACATGCAACTTGTTACAATGATCTTCATGTCCTTGATATGCAAACTGTGAGATAACACAACCATATATTTTCAATAATGCCCTTAGTTCAACAATAATTTTTCCTTACATAGATAACCAAATTATGTAGATGGAATGGACAAGACCAACACAACAAGGAGATATGCCAAGTCCACGAACTGGCCATGCTGGCGTTACAATTGGAGAAAATTGGTTTGTTGTTGGCGGTGGTGATAATAAAAGTGGTATGTATCTTTGAATCACACAATTAGATTACAATCTCTGCTTTTCTGTGTGGTACCTTGTGGAAGTTCCTTTTGGCTTTTACATTTCAATATCCCACGGTTTCAATTCCTTTTAAAACTTAGCAGTTTTGACCGATTTCTTATGAATGAGTCATTTCTGGTTGATGTTTCTTTGACTGGTCAAATGGGTAAAATATAAAAAATAGCTTTTAAGGACATGAGTTAAATGGGTCAAAAAAGTGGCCATACTTGACACTAACTATCATGTAGGTAAGTAACTTTTGTGATCATACTTGACACTATTTATTCAATTGTAGAAGAGTTCTAAAATATTTAGAACAAAATTTTATTAGGGGTCGATTTAACCGGTCTTAATACATACTATTTGAGATGCAAGAGAGAGTGATTTTAGTTCATCTAGTAAGTAATATCCTTTTCATAACTATCATATTTTAGCCCTGTAAGTTATATAATACGAGGCTAAACTTCTGAGATAGATTTCTGTTAGGCGTACCAAAATTTGTAATGTTGGCACTTCTAGGAATTCTTTTGTTTATCTATCTTTTTTAGCACCTTCTCGTTGCTCTTTTGCTTTACAAATTTTGCGTTAATTTCTTCTTTTTGTTTTCATAGGGGTTTCAGAAACTGTTGTCCTCAACATGTCTACCTTTACCTGGTCAGTCATAGCAACAGTTGAAGGACGCGTTCCTCTTGCCAGTGAGGTATTTGCGTATTAAAGACTGCACATCTTTGAGCTGTAAACAGTGAAACAAAAATGAATTCACAGATAGCTCTAAACTTATTCCAATTCTTCATTTGCAGGGTTTAAGTTTGGTCTCAAACTCCTACAAAGGTGAACATATTTTAGTATCTTTTGGAGGGTACAATGGAAAATACAGCAATGAGGTGAGAAATGCACCTTTTGTGATGTCCTCATTCTTAGAGGTGGCAATTTCTGTCCCGACACGAAACCCGACCTGAAACCGACATGAAAATTAACAGGTTCGGTTGAGCTAAATAGATTTCGGGTTAGGTTTGGGTCGACATATCTAACCCATTTTGTTAAACAGGTCAGGTTCGGGTTGGGAATAAAATAAACGGGTCGACCCGCCAACCCGTTTAAGATTTTTTTTTCTTAAATTAAAAATTATTTATATTTAATTATACGGATTAAATGGGTCGACCCGCTAAGCCATTTAACCCGTTTAACTAGTGTAATGTTCTAACTTTTGTATATAAAACAGATTAAATGGGTCAACCCGAAACCCGTTTAACATATTCAACCCGAGTAACCTATTTAACCCATCAACCAAGTATATATACGGGTTAAATGGGTCAGGTTCGGGTTACGTGTAAACAGGGTTGACGTAGCTGACCTGATGATTTAAATGGGTCAGGTTCGGGTTTTTTGACCCGCCAACCTGACAACCCGAACCCGACCTGAATTGCCACCCCTACCCATTCTTGTTTCATAAGGTGTTTTTTTTTTTTTTTTTTAATTTAGTTGTGGTGATGAATTAGGTCAATTTACTTAAGCCGAGCCACAAATCAAGCTTGTCATCAACAATGGTGGGGACGCCAGCACTTGATAGCATTTCTGTAGCACAAAATACTACAAATGGAACTAGATATGTAGAATTAGATTATGATGCGGGTCAAGAAAGAAATGTAAAAGAAGTCAGTATAGACAATAACAAGACACAGGTAATGGTATTCTTATGCCAATTGGTTACTATTATTCGTTTAGCTAGATGGAGTGAAATCATTAAGGAATCGAATGGATGTGGTAATGGAATGAGTTATTGCATTTTATGATCATGTTGGGTTGGCCTAATTGTACGACTTTTCATAAAAATATATAATATTATCTGTTAATATAGTGTATAGTTTATACACACGTACAATAAATAATTATGGTTTTTGAGTTTTTTGTTTATTCATAATAAAAGTCAACATGATAAAAGCTCGTTAAATACTCAAATAAGACTATTCTAAAACTTATAGTAATTTGAAATGAAGGTCATAAAATTAGAACTCCAAAGTTGTTGTGAAAAGATGTATGTTACTGACAATTACATACATCACAATGGGCTATTTTTTGTGATGATTCATTCCATACCATACCATGATCAACCACATGGAAGGAATCACATTGGCTCTAGAATGGTTGATTCCATTCTATAGGAGTTTTGGAGTTTGGGCAGCACAAACTTTTTTCTTTCTTTCTGCTTGTTCCCTTTATTGATTCCATTAATACGAAACTCTTATATATGTGTTCATTTCTTGTATAATTGGTTTGTTATTCTACACAGACTAACAAAGTTGATGAGGTGAGTGAGCAATTCTTAACGGCCCTTAGGGCAGAAAAGGAAGAACTTGAAACAACACTCAGTAAGGAGCAGTCACAATCTCTTCAACTAAAACAGGAGTTGATAGAAGTTGAATCTAGGAACACAAACGTGCATAAGGTAAAGATTCTTACATTTTGAATGTAGCAAGGAAATCTCAGTGGCTTATAATAAACCATGTTATTCACTCATTGATAAATTTAGAAAGGTTTAACTTATAAATCAACTCCATGAGTAAATATATTGAATTCAATGGTTTATGTATCATAGATTTGATCTTTGACTATTAGTAGCAATTTCGATCCCTTTACTAATGAATAAGTCAACTTGGGTTATGTTTAGGTCGAAGGTCACCCAAAGTTTATTTTAAACCGTAGAACGTCCTAAACTATTTTATTAACCTTGTTAGACAAATGTGTTTGACATCAGATGTTTCATTTATATATATATATGTGTGTGTGTGTGTGTGTGTGTGTGTGTGTGTGTGTGTGAGCGAGCGTGCGTGCGCGCGCGCGCGTGTGTGTGCGCGTGCGTGTGTGTGCGCGCGCGCGATATCAATATAAACCATACCCAAGCATATCTTATCATTAAAGTCGTCAATCGCAATTGGTGTTTTTCAATTTCATTACAAACCTTACCCGAGCATATCTTATCATTAAAATAATATAAGTTTTAAACTCATGTTGGACACCCTAATTATATACAAACATGTTTTTGTGTGATATAAGCCTAGCAGTCTAGCAAGTTCCCAAAAATAGCCCGTTTTGACCGGCTACTAAGTCTAAACCCACCCATATTGCAACAGCTTAATTTGACCATATATTCGATTGCAAAATTTAATAATTCCTTATTCCTCTAAAAATCTAGAAAGGGATCATCGAGGAAAATTTGTATTACTTCGTAAAGCATTAATTTTTCATTTAAAATAATACCTTGTATGTCAACTTCATGCGAAAGACAATCTTCTTATAAAAAATTCGTTGGGGTCGGCTTTATCTTGCGTCGAGTCTACTTTTATATATATATATATATATATATATATATATATATATATATATATATATATATATATATATATATATATATATATATCCTCACTGAACTAACTTCGATTATAAAATATATTCTGCAGGAGCTCCAATCTGTACGCGGTCAACTTGCTGAAGAGCAGTCAAGATGCTTTAAATTGGAGGTTAGTAGTTTTATATAGTTATTGTTGTCAGTTCTATGTCTACAATATTCTTCAATATTGCAAAACCAATACCACATATGTTTTATCGCAATGACAATGTAATGAGTTAACTTTTTTGCGAGACATTGGCAAAAGTTAATGTTAAAACTTGAAATGCCATTTACAAAGCATTTACTTATAAAGGGGTCTGTAATGGGTTATTTTAATCTCAAATGTTTTATTCAAAATGTAAATCTACAAAGAAAGTGGGTCGAATAAGCTGAACGGGTCAAAAGTGTTGAACGTCATTTTTAGTGATTTTAGTGCGTACATCTCCCAAATCGCTTTATTCAGTGACATGATTATTAAAAATTGGATTGGAATCTTATTTAATGTTGGATTAGTTATTATCTAAAATTGTTATCTATGCTAAAAAAGTTACCCATTTGACCGGAATTCGTTCGACCTATTACCAAACCCACCTGTTCCCTGCATCTTGTACCCTGTAATTGCAATCTATAATATACCTGAAACAGAATTCATTTCATGATAATTATATATTAATTAAACATTTGCTTTCTGTAGGTGGATGTTGCTGAGCTACGGCAAAAGTTACAAACCATGGATTCCTTGCAGAAAGAACTTGAAATTCTTCAAAGACAGAAGGCTGCTTCTGAAGAAGCTTATGCAAAACAGAAGCAGACTTCAGGAGGTGTCTGGGGTTGGCTGGCTGGAAATCCTTCTCCTAGCGATGATGAAAGCGACTCTTGAAAAGTTTATACTCTCTAAAATATAGAGTTACACCAGTACAAAATCAATGTTAGATTTCATTTTCAATACAAAATTCCATTGACCCGGGAGAGAGACAGAGAAACAAGCTATACTACCTTTTGAAAGAAAACATAACACAAAGGTAATTTCTCTTGGAACATATATAAGGTGCCAATGCGCGTTTATGATTGCTATATGAGATATTATTTTTGGTTATGGTCAAATTCAAATATGCGTACAAGAATCTATTTGGTGAGAGATGATAGGGAATGATAATGACATATTGGCCATCGGCTCAAGTTGTATGTAACGCTTCTATTTTAATTAATATAAATCATGATTATTAGAGTTCAGTTAACTTCATGGTTAGCAAAGAAATGTATATATTTCTAGAGGATTTGAGTTTAATTCTCTTCTATTTGTGGTGATTTCTTTGCAAGAACTTAAATAGCAGTTAATAGGTAATTGTGACAACTGGCAAATTAGGGAGTCGTTTTAAGTACCGCATTGCTTTAAAATTTAACAATGGAAGATATTTGGAAACTATCTTTTGGAATTGTATTGAAATTGATTCGAGTTATGGATTTTGTTTTAGTATACTGTGTTATTGGATCATGTTCCGTGGCATTAATTAGGCACTACTATGACTTTGGCACTAGGAAACCTAATAAGTTGAAAATTTTTTTGAATGGTTACGTTTTATTTTTATAAACGTATTTATTATAAAAGTTATCGGAAAAACGTATTTAAAATGAACGGTGACGAGTATAAGTTACGTTGGCGACATTTAATATTTTCGTGAATTAATATTCGAGTTTTCGGGAAAGTTTAATAAATATCACACCGATAGTCCTTGTTTTGGGTCCTTGGGGGAAAAATAGAAACATAAGCGACTTAATTACAATTTTTGGGTTATATACCTTTAACACTAACCCTACCAACTCATAATTTCATTTCCTTCATCTTTAACCTCCCACTCCCTCTCCTCTCTTAGCCGCTGCTGGCCAACTCCCCTACGCCGCCACCGCCGCGTCTCCACCTACACCGCTACCACCAAAACCCTCCCTACCACCTCCTTGTTCTTATTTGCTACCACACGCGCGACAAAAATCAACCCACACCATTTTTGTTGTTGTCCGCCGCCAGTAAACATCACCACCACCAAGACTTTTCCGATTTGAGTACGAGAAAGGTGAGACTCGCGTTTATATGCGAGGGTTTGACTAAACCTAGTCAAACTCGGTTGTTTTCTTGATTCTTGGGTCGAAATAAAAAGGGTTAAAGGTTTTGATAAAAGAAAAAGATGGTATCCGTGTTGTGTCGAATTTGGGTTGAATTTCGTGATGGTTTTGATGTTTCGATGATCTTGTTCGATTGGAAACGGCTTGTGATTTGGATTGGTACGAGCAAAATCATGACCCCTAGGGTCCGGTTGGTTATGTTTGTGTTGGATACGGCTCGGTTTGAGCGAGCCGTGACCCTTTGGGTCCGTTTGGTTGTTATTTATTTTGTTAGTTTGGTTTTGGTTGTGATGTTTTGGACAAGCCGAGACCCAAGGGGGTCTGATTTGGCTTGAGTTGTGCTCGGTATAGACTAGCCGAGACCCTTTGGTCTTTGTGCTCGTATTGTATGGCCCGAATGGGTGAGCCGACACCCTTTGGATCCGGCGACAACCTCGGTGCTATTTTTCTTGATGTTATTGTTGTTGTGTTGTTTGTTTCGGCCGAATGGGTAAAAAGAAAGCCGAGACCATTGTGGTCTCAGCAAGGTATTGTTGAAGTTGTGATGAAGGGGATTGAGACTTGGACTTGGTCGTTATAATATTGATTGTTATTATGACGGGGTGATCTATGCATAGTCATTCCAGGTCCACGCATATTGGAGCGAAGTCGAGGTCGTCTTGACTTATTAGTCAACGGTCGGCTTCGAAAAATGCCGTGACATTGGACATAGAAATTATAAGCCGGGACTTGATTATTCGGACTCGTGACTCGAACAAATAATAACTCGCTATATCTATAAATAAATAACCGCAAACTAACTTTTATATATATATATATATATATATATATATATATATATATATATATATATATATATATATATATATATATATATATATAAGTGGTGCGACAATTAATAAAGTTAACGATAAATGTTAACTATTAAATTAGGGTAATATTTGTCGGGACATCATTAACTTTGGAAACGGAACGATTTTTCAAAATAAACGAGATATTTTAGTAATAAAACATCAAAAAGGTTTTCAAAAGCGAATAATAAATGAAACGAGTTATTAAATATTTGAGGGCACACAAAATTAGGGCTTCCTTTAATGACAATCATTGTGTAATTATTTGTTAGTCAAGGATAATGAAGATTAATACGTCCAACTTATTTATCTAACGAACTTGTTTAGTTGACGAACCAAATAAGACCTCGTTAGAGAATTTGGAAAGATTTATTAATGGGTAACTATCCTACGACGCCTTAGGTCGTGGTATGGTTTTAGAATAATAAGTACGACAAATAATTGAGAAGTTTGTTGAGTTGACGAACCTAATAAACTTCGGCAATTTATTTGGGATGACTTATTAATTATGAAACTTGGCACGTAGATTGTGTGGTTTGTTTGATTGAGTTTTCTTGTCGTGTGAGTTCACTTGAGTCTTGTTGAGTCGACACTACGCACGTACACGGATACCAAACATTAAAACGGGCACAAGAATGTGTTGATATAAATAATGTATAAAAACGTTATTAATATTTTTCGATATCCCTAAGTTTTGACGATCACAAAATATAAAAACATTAAACGCAAAGTTAATACGTAAACAAGTTTTAAGCAAGTTTATATCATCTCATCCAACATAATCACTTAAGGTATGAATAAACAAGTGACTAATACATTTTATGATCAAAGGGATGTTTATTTAAATAATACAAAGTTTATAAAATTAAATAAACTTATTATATATTTTTGAAAAACATTTTTGGTAATAAAGGAAAATGTTTAATTCATAGTAAATATATGAATTCAAAATTTTAACCAAAATCAGTTAGTTTTTCACCAAATAAACTTTCCCCACTAAAAGACATATTTTCTGGCCGTTACAGCTGGGCGGCCCCCTTAATTATAAGGGCGGCCCCCTTAATTTTAAGGGGGCCGACACACAATTAAGGGGACCGGCCACGCTCCCCTGTCAGATTCTGTCAGAAATTTTTCCCTATAAATACCACCTCAAACCTGGAATTTTTCTCACCTCTTGCACGAAAATTTTCAGATCCAAATCGCTCTAAACATCCTCCTAAAAACCCTTTGATCATATAATTGTTAATCCTTGTTTCAAGTGATTCATTCCCTCACCTCTCATCTCTCAAAGTGCAAGAGAAGAATACTCCTTCAACATCAAGTTGTGAAGTATTGTAGATTTGTGTATATAGTCTAGTTGTTGTGTACATTCATTGTAAAGGTGTGATAGTATTGTAACTAGATAGATCTAGGAGTAGAAGTTGTGAATAGAAGTAGTGAGATATAAGTAGTTTGTTGCGAAGAAGAAGAGCTAGGAAGTAGATAGTTGTGAAGAAGATTGTTGTGAAGTAGATAGTTGTGAAGCTAGATTGGTGTGAAGAAGTAGTGTTGTGATTAAGTAGTGACTAGGTGTGAAGAAGGTGTGTAGAAGGTGTGAATAAGTTGTGACGAAGTTGTGGTGTGTATATTGGTGTGTAAGGTTTTCTCCGCCATAAGGGAGCTTGTTGACATAGTGAAGAAAACTCTCGAGTAGGTGACTCGAGGAGTGGAGTAGGGCAAGGAAGGTATCCTTGTAGCCGAACCACTATAAATCCTTTGTCTCGTGGTTAGATCTTTCCATATCTTACTTATTATCTTGTTTATATTGTTATTACTTTTGTAGACGTAGACGTTTATATATGTAGTTGCTCATATAGTGCTAGTATTGATTTTACTTAAAGATCAAACAAAAGTTTCATTCACAAAACAAAGTTTTTACAATCAAACTAAAAAGGTAACATACATATAATTGATCATTTCGATCAAGTATAGTTTTCATACAAAATATAACTAAGGATTATAAAATAAACGTTTACTTACTTGTCTCTCGTATATAGCTATAATTGTTTATATTATGCATGTGTTGATTTCACATACTTAGCTTACATTATTATTATTGTTCATACTTAGATATAGTTGTTCATATTCTTCAAGACTTGAGTTCACATAAGATAGAATCAAAGTTTTTAAAAGCAAACAAGACTTTAAAACTAAACTAAGTTTTCATAATAAAATAAAAAAGACGTAAAACTATTCAACCCCCCCTTCTAGTTTTCCATAGAATGAATTTTTGAAAGTAAAATGGAATACGTATGGGAATTGGGAAATTTATATTTGAGAATATGTTCTGAGGCGTAATGATATTATTAGGTAGTGCCAAGTCAGTGGTCGCTGTTGCCAGATAGTTGATACGTTCTTTACTTCTTTTGATTCTTATGCTGTTTGCTGGACTTGAGGTGAGTTT